>MU159028.1:211988-424266 GCA_015888305.1 Antheraea pernyi
TTCCCTACATTTATGCAATTATAGCACTTATTGTTGTCAGTTGCATTTTAAGTATATATCATTATCTTCTTTTATATCTTCTATACATATAAGAAGAATGTAAATCTAACGTGCCTGTATTTGTTCGATCTTCGTAAAAAATGTTGTAGGTATATAGAAATAAGTAATAAAATACATTTCAATTATTTTTAGAAATGTCTGTCTGTTTACCTGTTTGTTTGTATGAACACGCATCACTGTTAAAGTATTGGGTTCACATTGAAACCACACTAGATACCACAATAGATATATTAATCATTTGCCTATCGAATTTACTCCCATTGTTTAGGTATTAAATATTGTGTACAAAAAAACACTGCAATAAATATTTAAATATAAAAGAACTTTATTAAAAAAAACGGCTTAACAATAATTTTATAGCTAACGCGAACGAAACCGCAGGCACAGCCATTCGTAAAAGTCATTAATTACTCGTGTAGACAAATTTATCATCGTAGTTTAACGAGCTAATATCACAATCACTTTGTTTTTGTGCAGAACAAAGCAAACTGAAATGTCACCATAAATGTCTATTGACCCATTGACATTATTCAAAGTTAAATAAGCGATTGGCTTAAAACACGATTTTTTTTTTTTTTTTTTTTTTTTTTTTTCTCGAACTGACTACGCTATTGACCTAGCAAGGTCTTAACAGCTTCACCGGACTACTAAGGCGAGCGCTTAAGGCACTCAGCCGATTTTAACCTGTAGGTTCTTTACTGTAAAAGCCATAAAATCCCTAGATCCCTAGATCCATAAAAAGAGTTATATCTTTCGACAATTGTTTGTACAATTACCCTAAAATAAAATATATTGCTTTATTGGGCTCGTTCGGATACCGTAACGTCTTAACAAATATTATCAACGGACTCTATTCAAGTATATTGCTTTATTCAAAGGCAAAATCCACCACCTAGTCTCTAGGAAATAGTATTACAAAGGGCAGCCGGCATAAAATTTGTCCTTGTCCATATAATTATTAAATCTCTTAAAAACCGTTGTAATTACTAAAATCCTGAGATAAAAGACATCCGTTACGAGTAACCGTTGTAAAATTTGTACCTCTATAACCATTACGTTTGTCTATATTAAATTATACAATCTTCCATATTTGCCGTTCTATATGATCGTATAATTCTCGTAACGTAATATTCAATAGTATATAACGTGTGTAATGCTATTATGTTCTCTCTACGAATGTTTCCATACACACACGTTATATGTTCCATACGGTATAATTTTAATCTATTCTATCATGTAATTCCCTACTTAATGCGAATGTAATCTATAAGTCACCCTATACTAACACACAATTCTATATAATCCATAATTCGGTAATACTATGCATGCATAAGTCCCTATTTCTCTATTAATCTACATGATTCTACCTATAATTCACATATTCTATAAATCAATACATACATCGTTCTATATTCAATAACTCTACACATGCTTCTACATATCCATAATTCAATCCCTATTACTATAAATAGTACATTTATAATTCCATATTTAATAACTCAATACACACACAACATACCTACAATTCTATATTCAATTTATATATCTATTCTATTATACTCGCATGAATTAAATCTAACAAAGTCTATACTAAATGTCGATAAATCTATATATATGTTCTCTCTAAAATATCAATAAATCTATGTATAATGTGTACACTACTCATCGTCGTGTGCGTCGCCAACAAAGTTCGAACCCCAACCAAGGAATTTTTCGAAATTCGCTTACATTTACTAATTTTAATTGATAACACCATCATCTGCCGGTGAAGGAAAACATAGCCAGGAAACCTCGACTTGAGAAATGTTCCTTTAGCATTACCGTACGTGAGAACATTTAGAAACTGTATAAATCTTTGAGTTTGAAATCTCCAATACTAGTGCGGTGATCATACCTTCCTTCGGGAAGAGGCCAACGACGCTGGTGAGTCTCTAACATGCTGATGTAATGGTGAATCTCTATATAAAAAAAAAATGTTTATACTATGTGTCGAAATAAAACATTTATTTACTTCGTGTTGTGTTAGGGAAGGGCGATTGCGAATAACTATAATCTGAAAATAAATAATTCTCAATGATTTCCAATAACACGCCAATAAATGCGACGTTCGCAATCAATAAGTAGCCATTTAGATATCAGTTAGGGAACGTTCTTACAGAATTACTATAAAATATAGCACTAAATTAACTCAGTGTTACAGAGTTGAGGGTTGCGACGTTTTCATATGTTGGGAAACTCCAAGGAAACACATTATGCAAAGGTCCTCGATGTTACGAATTTATATTCTGGGAGACCGGAAGTGTTGACAGATCCATTAATCAGGTTTCTAGAAAAGTATAAAAAGTTGTTTTAGTATCGGACGAGACCAGAATTCGGTGACAATATAGTTGTAATATTAGCCAAGAGAATATAGATTACATACTGATTTATGTTTGTAACAAGTGTGGACAAGGAACTATTGTAGACCTAAAAACAATGACATGTAGAAACTTCTAGATTATCGAGACGCATTGACAATAAACAGTCACTGACGGTAGTAAAATCCATGACGCGAGTTCGTTTAAAAAACGCTGCGTATAATGAATCGTAAGGCATGAATGTTCTTCAAATTCTGAGCCACCAATTAATTTAGTCACGCTTAGGAAATGTGTACGTATCTACCGCTCCCATATCAGTATCTCGTATCTTAAAAAAGCATTTTTTGTTGATGGTGATGATGATGAGTGATGATGAATTTAAACGGGAGTAAAAGATTGATCCAATCAAAGAAGTTGTATGTCTTATGGCAATAAGGAAGCATGACTTATTATGGCACGACAGCAGCGACTGGCTATGGATAGACCGTCTCTTGGTGGTCGCCATTATTTTAGATTGTACTGGATTTACCCTCCGGCATAGTGCAGTCCCTTTAACGTGCTATAATACAAAAATGTAATTAACAGTTTAAAAATATCATTACATAGTATAAAACACAGTCCCCCACCGCGTCTGTCTGTTCGCGATATACTCAAAAACGACTGAACGGATTTTCATACGGTTTTTACCAGTGGATACAGTGATTTATGAGGGAAGGTTTTAGTATATAATTTGTCTAGGTTTTTTTATAGTCAGGTTGGGACAGCGTCTGCCGTTCCCGCTAGTATTTTATAATGCTAACCTGTTAGAATCATACTACTATGCTAAAGGTCTTTTCGTAAAGGAAAGAATGAGACCAGTCACCAAGAAAAATCACGTCGTATTAGGAATTTTAAACCCAGATAATTTACAGTTTTATATTTTTTTGTACATACTATAATAATACTAAGAACATTGCTCAGGTACAAGTTTCCTCACGATGTATTCCTTCATTGAGAGTGTTACTTATTTAATTTAAAAAATGTATGCAAATTTTGAATTGGTTTTATTGTGATACATCGAGATTCGAACCTGCAGACGTTGATTTTGAGATAATTTTATTTTAAGGTTGTAAAATCCTGTAAATGTATTTAATAATACAAATAATTTAATAAATATCTTAACCACTTCAAACTATATCACTATATATACTTTCACCTTCACTAATATTATTGGAACTTATGTTTTTATTTAATATATTTCATGACAAAATCGACTGTCTACAAGTTACTAAACATTTGAAATTTAATATTCCTGTTAAGTTTCCTAGATGAAATAAATACCTCCTATTTTACATTTCTCATTCATATGTTATTTAGGATTTTACTCTCCGGTCAACAGAATCTGTAGGTCCTATAACACATTGCATAATACATGCGGCGATTTCTCAACTAAACGAAATGAATTCAAAACAGCGGTAGAGACATACCAGTCTACTCAGTAACAATTACTGACACCCTTATCAGTAACACCATTTACAGTTAGTTTTAGAATTTTATTTCTCTTTCTGTTACAATTTCCTAATATTCGTATTATTATGTTAAATTATTAAATATGTAAAATAATTAAATATTTAATTTTATTAAAATTTATTACCGGAGCTGCTGGTGGTTGTCTCTAAATATGACTGCATTTATATTCAATCACAATAGTACAACTTTTAATATATTTATTTGGTAGTTTAGGTGGTAGAGCCTCGCTGAAGCTATTACTGGTTTCAGCATAAATGCGTCCGCTCGTCCGGGGTAGTATCACCCGACCCACAGAAACACCGACGTCAAGTAACAGTGCTTGCATTATCGCGTTTCGTTCGGTCAGTGAGAGCGCCGGAGGACCACCTCCCTTCCCCCCTACTCCATACATAGGCTGCCAACGCACTTGCGACTCCCCTGGTGTTGCTAGTGTCTATGGACGGTGGTGATCATTTACCATCAGATGACCCGCCTGTTCGTTTGCCTCCTATAATATTAAAAAAAGTGTGTGTGTATTTATGTACACGCGTTAGAAGTTATACTTCATTAGCGTAATAAGATAAAAATCTTTTCAAAATTTTTATTTTTCCCCTTATTCTCGGTTTATAGAAAAAACGACACTAACAATAGAAAAAGTTGGCTATAGCTAACTTTAGGGTGTCGGTTTTTCGTGACGGTGTACGCGCGCATCATAATAACTTCAGGGTGTCGGTTTTTCGTGACGGTTTGCGAACGCATCGTAAAAATGTACTTTCATCATTTTTCCCGAATGCGCCAAAAGAAGTATAACTTCAAAAAAACTTAACAAATACAAATATATTGTAATGTTGACGACTTTAAGATAAATAAATATACCACTTTTTTTTTTTAATTCCTTTAGAAATGTCTATACTTTTTATTGCCTTGTCAAGAAAAGGACAATAAAATACGGAACCCTTGACGTATAAGGGACGTGTGAAGAGTCCTTTACAATGATTTGCTTTGCTCTGGTTTTTATGGGTCCTCACGAATCGTGTTCGCGATATACGAAACCGCTTTTACTTGAGCGTGGTTTAAAAGACTATTATCAGTTTAAGAAAGCTTCAATAGGTAATACTAATCTATCTATCTTATGTATGCATCTCATCTATACATATGAATGTAAATCTAACATGTCTTCTTCTTCTATACTTCTTAGACACTTAGATACCTAGTACTTCTTAGATATTTGTGAAAAAAATTGTTGCAGGAGTCTGAATAAATAATAGAATACATTTCAATCATTTTTAGAAATGTCTGCCTGTCTGTCAGTTTGTTCGGACACGCATCGCTACTAAAATACTGCTTCCACGATAAAACCTCACGCGATGTGTAGGGTATCGCCGTTTGAAGGTGGTTTGTTCGTCCGATAAATGTCGAGCCTTGCCATTAAAGACCGAAGTGTGAATGCCTATTATGTATCTTGACGGCTTATTTGTTTGGTTGGTTTTCAACGTAATAATTACGCTTTGTATAGAATTTGTTTAAACTCACCTATGTTAATAGTTAATCAAAATTTCAACATCTTTATAAGAACTTCAAGTACTTTATATCGTGTATGTCAGAAATCCAAAGAAACCCTGTGGTTAGGTCGTATTGTGCAGTTCAGTATATCGGGGCTCGAAAACGGTAAATTAAAGGTGAGTGAAACCACAACACAAACCTTGTCGTCCATGTAAATGGGCATGTAGATCAAGATTCATAAATTCTTAATAAATCTTACAACGATAGAAATTGATGTTTACAAAAGTTTGTAATACATTTTGTAGATATTTGTTCATTTCATTGACTTGTTATAAAGCTTTGTGATCAAAACAATTAAATATATCATTACATAGTATAAAACAAAGTCCCCTATCGCGTCTGTCTGTTCGCGATAAACTCAAATACTACTGAACGGATTTTCAAGCGGTTTTTAACTGTAGATAGAGTGATTCACGAAGAAGATTTTAGTATATAATTTGTCTATGTTTTTTTATTATCAGAGCGGGACAACGTCCGCCGGGCCCGCTAGTTTATTCATATAATATTATTATATTGTAATTGTCTACCATAGCATCGTTGTATTAAAAAAAAATGAAATTACATGAAAAGTAACGTACTTCTTCAGTGTTTCCAAAGTTGTAAATTACATTTTCCGGCAGAAAACTCTATCAGTCTCGTATTCATCTCGAAATTGTAGAAGTTTTATTCTCAGAATCAAGATTTCATTCAAACGTAAAAATCATCTGTACAAGTTTCTTTAGCACGAAATAACATTTTTGAACTTTTAGTATTGAATTAAATGTGCGTGAACCGAATATATTGAATAAGTAATGGTTGTATAAAAATAGAAATATAAAAGTGCCTATACTAGTATTGGTGTTAAGGGAAATCCTGGAGTTTTAAGATATATGTCATGAAAAATCCTTCTTTTTTGCTCAAACTGACTAACCTATTAGCCTAGCAAGGCCTTTAAAATTTCACCGGACTACTAAGGCAAACGCTCAAGGCACACAGCCGATTTTATTTTGACAACTAGCTCAAGGGTTCACGGCACACCTACCTACCTAATTGAGCTAACCTAAGCTAAGCTACAAATTCATACGTATATGGATGGGTTAGTGAGTTATAAATGTGCACCAAGAATGTATGTCTCAATAACTCATATATGTATTTCGTATCGGGTATTTTCCCGAACGTGAAAAATCCTATTCTTATTTCAATAAACAGTTTTAAATTATTCGTGTCGGCAGGATGTAAAAAATAGAACTGGCTTGAGGATTGAATTATTGTTGTTAAATAAGTTTGCTTATTTAAAGCTTAGCTTAATTGTTCTGAATAGCGATTTATTTTTAATATAAATTTATTTACTTTTGTTTTTTTTCAACTCGAAAAAATTGTTTGTCTGGAAAGTCGGTTTACGGACGATAATTTTACGTCATAACGACTCGGACGCATCGGCCGATGGAGTAGAAGAGAGATAGATGGGTCACAAGCCGAACGCTTAGGCAGATCGCGCCTCTATATCGCTCGTTCGGCGCTCTCCCTTGCGCGCTCGGGTCAGGCGAAACGTGACTATGAGTCATGGTTTTTCGTGCGTGCAGCCGGCATTCATCGATTTATAAGATGTTATCACATCAAAAATTTTTAACAAAATATATAACCGTAAAAAAAGTCTACTCTAAATAAATACACCAGAATGTCCTTGACTATATTTAGGTACCTATTCAGTCTTAAATTATCATAAATCTACCAATATTTCAATAACTATATATTTTTTATTCGACTTTGAGGAGTTACTTGGTCTATCTGCGGAATCCAAGATCTACTGCTAATGTAATAAAAATGGGATTCAATTGAAAATATCACCTTTTCAATAAAAGAATTCAAATTGTTTTACGAACAAGGAATAGGTTCTGGCGTGATAAACATAAAAAAAGTCAAGACAGACATAAAGATTGCCGACAGAAGTGAAAATTTAAAACAATGGAATAAGTCTTTTTTTAATAATATAAATTTCATAATTTGTAAATGGAAATTATTATTATTATAAGCCTGGTTTTCACATCTATTGGCACTCCGAACGATAATTGTATACACTTTATTGATTAATCAAACATATCACTGCCATTTATATCCTGCCAAAAATACCGCTCAACGCGCCTAAAGAGGTTTTCACTTCAAAAAAAACCACGATGTCTCGTAAAGACACACGAGAGAAGTCAAACCTTGTTCTGATAATTACAAACACTACAAAAATATAATTAACTAAATAGGTGCAGGGCCGCCTGCTGTTAAGCATTCACTTAAGCCGATAGACGTTTGCAACATCAGGTGACCCTTCAATGTTCTATTCCCTTACCCTTGAAGAATCCCATACTGTAGCCTACTGTAGCCCCCATGAAAAACCTCAGCAGGATATTTAAATATCACTCACACTACAATTAAAGTTAATTATAAGTAAAAAGATTTTTATTTATAATATCATTGGTAATTAATACCAAAATTGAAAAGGGAACAAATGCCTGCCTGCCTCGACTTATTTGTGGTACATATTCCGTTTATGTATGTGCGAATGTATATACGTCATTCGACAATTTAAAAACACCCTCTAAGTGGTCGAATCCCGAGGATTGAAAGGAATTCGTAAGAGGCCCCTCGACGCACTTTTACGTCAATATTATACGTTTTATCGTCGTGCGACGTTCTCCAAATGTGTAAAGACAGACTCCCCTGTCAACATTCGTGTGTTGACAGTTCTATGTTTACTTGCTCTATATAAATAAAAGAATATGCCAATCGAGTGCGTTTAGACAATCGCATCTCAAATGCGAGGACGTTTTGGTAAAGTGTGTTTAGTGAAACGTTTGTTTTGATTCTGTTATTTATTTTATAGTCGTCCGTAGACCGTTTGATGTATTTGTTAGATCTTACATACTATATAATATTCTGAATGTGAAAGTAATTCTGTCTGTTGCCATTTCGTTATAAACGTTACCATCATCAGCTTGAAAATCTGTTGGTAAGCACCTGGTGGTCTGTTCCGGCAAATGCACTTGAGAGTTAGCCGCCACTAGATTTAGCGTGTTTACTACCTTGAACCACATTTAATATCATATGAGATTGTACTCAAACCAATAAAGTATTAAAAAAAGTAAACTAAATTCAAAATCAGTTATAGTTTGTCTACAGTCCTGGGACTAGAAGAAGATGTAGAGAAAATTGCCGGAAACGACTGTAATAAATAAGACCAAATAGTTTTTTTTTATGTTAAAAGGAGTCAAACGAACAGGTGGGTCACCTGATGTTAAGTGATCACCACCGTCTATAGACACTAGTAACACCAAGGGGAGTCGCAAGGGCATTGACAGCCTGTATGGGGGAGGGGTAGGGAAAGGAGAAAGGGGAAGGGAAAGGAGGTGGGCCTCCGGCGCTCTCACTGACCGAACGAAACGCAACAATGCAAGCACTGTTACTTCACGTCGATGTTCTGTGAGAGGGTGGTACTTCCCCGGGCGAGCCGACCCATTCATGCTGAAACTAGTAATAGCTACAGCGTGACTCTACCGCCTTCAGTTAGTTAGTGATAATTTTATAGATACGGACCAAATATTTAATAAATAAAACCAATATAATTGATTGGTATCGATCCAGTAGAAAAATCAAAATATATCCTATTGCATGATGCACGCACAACGGCACATCTTTATCGTTTTATTTATTGGGAAAATTTCGAGTCAAAAGTCTACATTTACTGGACATTGTCTATCGTTAAATATATATTTTAGGAGCTTCGTTATTAGCACTTAATCACGAAACAGAAAGAAAACGAGTTCCGTTGTTCTAATTTCAAATGAGAGAGCTTTTAAATATAGGCTCGTGATTAATGAGAGGCGGCGTCAAGTTGTTCCGCGGCTAAAATGAGGCAGTATATAGTACTGTGACGCGCGCACTTTATCGGTTCATTTACGTTTAATTCCTTGTGACGGCTTGACTTTATTACCGATACCGGTTCGATAGCTTCATTAGAGCGAATTGTTTGTATATCGACTATTGCTCAGCCTTATTTAATTTTTAATAGGTTACTCAATTGCAACTCACCGTACATCTACTTAGAAGACTCACTTTATTGTTCTACTAACTTTTACCCACGACTTCGTCCGCGTGGAGTATGCACTTTGAAAAAATAAAACCCGATATCGAAGCATTCTTCATTGGTGCTCCGCTCCTATTGGTCTTAGCGTGATGGTATATAGCTTATATCCTTCCTAGATAAATGAGCTATATAACATTTAAAGAATTTTTCAAATCGGAATCACAGATAAGTTCAGGTGTAATAGGTTAGCGTGGTATGGGCATGTCATGAGGAGAGATGAAAAGCATATAACTAGAAAAGTGTTGAGTATGTTTGAGGACGGAACTACGAGTAGAGGAAGACCGAAAAAGGTATGGATGGACTGCGTGAAAAATGATATGTGCGTGAAAGGTGTGAATACTGAGATGACATTTGACAGGAGAGAGTGGAAAAAGAAAACATGTTGTGCCGACCCTACTTAAGTGGGATAAGGGTAATGATGATGATGGTGATGACCAGTAGTTCGCGAGATTAACGCGTACAACTAAACAAACAGAAAACCAGCTTTATAATATTCGTTTAGGTTTACTGTAGTGTTATAATTCTGTCAACAAAGATATCAGAGAACAGTGTGAAAAGAGATGGCATATATTTGAGCGCATTAGATAGGAATGTTGTTACGCTTGTAGGTAACTCTTTTTTTTTATAGTAGCTCGGCAAAATGACTGTACTGTGCCTGATGGTAAGCACAGTGCAATCCAAAAACAATGGCGACGACCGAGAGACATACTATCCATCGCTGGGCGCCACTGTCATGCCGGCCTGCGTAAGTATCTCTTCACGTTGCGCTTGAAGGACCCCATGTCATAGGAAGAAGGAAACACACTGGCCGGGAGATTGTTCCACAGCTTCACGGTACGGCAAAGATAAGATGTTGCGAACTTTTTAGTTCGTCCCAGATAGGATTTACCGTAAAACTGTGGCTCCGAAGACCAGCACGTGTGGTGCGATTATGAAAAGGAGAGGAAGGGATCAAGTTGAATAACTCTTCAGAATACTCGCCATGATACAGACGGTAGGACACGCTCAGTGAGGCAATGTCTCTGCGCAACTGAAGCGGCTCTATGAACTCTGTAATGTCTGCATCATTAACAATGCGGACAGTCCGTCTCTGCAACCTGTCCAGGGTATCCATGAGGTACTTTGCCGAACCGTCCCAGAGATGCGAGCAGTATTCCACGCAAGGCCGAACTTGTGCCTTATAAAGGAGATATAGCTGTTCAGGCGTGAGAAACTGTCGCACCCTGTTCAGGATTCCGAGTCTCCGAGATGCAGTGGAGATCACTCATTGAAGGTGGAAGTTATTATGTACTATCTTTTACTGTGCTAACAACGTGTATGAAAAAAAATGCAACGTGTATCCATGACAATCGATCGAGGAGTTGGGCGTGAATGCGTAATAGATAAACAAACTAATACTCGTGTTTATAACTATTGATATTGAATTACTATTGACACTGACAATGGTGTGGCATTATCGCAACGTGCGAAAAGCAAACATTATGCAAACCCCAATATCCTTCAAATAGAGAGACACTCACGTTACTCAAAACCAAAGTTACGATACGAATGGCGAATACTTCGAATTTACGAATATAGTCTTTGAATGCAAGTTATTTTTTTAAATTGTAGCACTACAAAATTACTGCACTATGTCTGATGGTAAGCACAGTATAATCCCAAAACGATGGCCACCACCGAGTGACTCACTATTCATCGCTGGTCGCCGCTGTCATGCCGGCCTGCGAAGAGCTCGATATGCACAGGCTGATCCTGAAACGCGATCCGCAGAAGCGAAACACTATGACGGGCTTCTCCGCCATATACATGGTGGTTGCGACCCAGTCAGGCTGTAAAACCCTACCACCCCGCTTTCGCCATTGCCACGCTCGTTATTCAGCAGGGTGCACCACGTGCAAGTGAGGTTGGCTTGGGTGTCTCGAGTCTTATGTTATTCGATGTTATGACATTATTACTTTTATTCCCATAATAATAATACACTTTACTGGAACCCAAAAATTGTACAATGCAAAGACGAACACTGAAACTAAATAATAGCTGCTAAACAAAAAAGAAAATCGATTAAGAAAAATATACTACTGAATTATTTTGTCTTTGCCTATTTCAATATAGATAATTAATAGAACATTCTGGATAATAACTCATTTCAATATCACTGCATATTAGAAGACAAAGTCCTCTGCCACGTCTGTCTGTCTGTTCGCAATAAACTCAAAAACTGTTCAGTAGTTTTTATGTTCATTAGATTTTCACGTGGTTTTCACCAGTAGATAAAATGATTCAAGAGGAAGGTTTAGGTATATAATTTGCCAATGTTTTTTTTTATCAGAGCGGAACAACATCCGCCTTGTCCGTTAGTTCCAATATATATAAATTACAACTATTAATTACTGCATTACGTAGCAATTATTTTTAAATTTTTAACCTTTTAGTAAAATATTGACGACGTCGCAAACTGTGTATAGAGCAAATTACTACGCGAGTTAATTATATGATGACAGGTCCCAGAAGAGTAACCCTCTATGTAACCGTAACGAGAACTGGAATGAGTAATTAAGGCCAATTATCATCGCAATTAAGTTAAAGTTTACGCTTCGAAGTCTATGAGTTAATTACATAAAGTCTGATAGTTTATTATTATTCTATTTGCTTTGTATGCGAATATGAGCGATAGCATTTTCACAGATAATGCTTTGAAAATTTGCTTCGAGTCTTACACTTAAATAGAATAACATTATTAACAAATTTCATATTCGGTTGTATTTTTTAATGTCTGTGACCTCAAAGAACTTATGAAGTGATTTGATTTGTTTTTATTGTATAATGAATATTTTCAAAGTGCTCCTATTTTAATTTAATTAGCATTTAACCTTAGATTTCTGTTGTGTTTTTATAAATTTTTATAGTTTTTTGTAACATTTCTTATCTAGCCTAGCGTTTCATATTACGTTTTTACTCCATTGTCTGTGTATCTACATATAATAAGAATGGAAAATCTAATGTGTCTGTATTTTCTGTCTGTCTTTCTGTTTGTTTGTTTGAACACGCATTGTTTTGTACGTAAAGGTGCTGGTTCAAAGGGGGGGTTTGCGATAATAACGGATGCGGACTCACCGGTGTTGATTATGCTGGTTTCACTTCACTTCACTCGCGGCGATATATATTATGCACTATATTTGGTTTAGTGTCTATGCGCTTTTTACAAAATGTTTATAATAGTAGTGATGGGTGACTACCAATTCTTGCGTATGAATAAGAGATCGTTTTTTTTTGTTGAGTCCGCGGTAAGGATCGTGGCGTAAGTGACAGAGTGATTGGAAGGAAAGGAAGGCGGAAGGGATGCTTGTGCGTTCGGAAACCTGAATATATATGATGCGCGCCAACACGCATCAATAATAAAGACTTGCGTTTATGATAAAATCTGTTAATAAAAGTATAAATCATATATTCGAGTAGCATTTAGTCTTTGTTTTATTAAAGTCGATTGGTTTTGTCAAAAGTTATTGTATTTTAATGGCGACGTGCCTTAAGTATGAGAGAAAAGTAGATAAATAAATACATACTTAATACATTCCGATGATTTTATTAGTCATTGTTTTACACAAGGTTCCACGCGAATGAAGTCGCAGTTACGGCTAGTATTTAATAAATACAGAACAACTTTCCGCAAATTAATCATGGATGCCAACCATAACACATAATTACAAAGGTAAAATCTTAAGAATTACGAATGCAGACAGATCAAGAAATTATGTAACCTACTGTATAGTTATGTATCCAATTTACGTATAAAACTCTGCAAAGTGCGCCACCGCATATACCATGGCTTGATAATAGCAATTTAAATAGATGTTTTTTTTATGCCATAGGTGACAAACGAACAGGTGGGTCACCTGATGTTAAGTAATCACCACCGTCCATGGACACTAACAACACCAGAGGGGTTGCAAATGCGTTGCCACCCTTTGGGGGGAAGGGTTAGGGGAGGTTAGAGCGAGAGGAGATTGGAGAGGGGAGGGAAGGTGGGCCTCCGGCGCTGTCACTGACCGAACGAAACACAACAATGCAAACACTGTTACTTCAGGTCGGTTTTCTATGAGCGGGTGGTACTACCCCGGGCGAGCCGACCCATTCATGGTGAAACCAATAATAGTTTCAACGTGGCTCTACCACCATTAATGTCTTATTGTTATTGCAAACAGAGTACGTTCCGGACATATACCTCTCAACAAGTTTGCATTTCTTATGAGAAAACCCGTATCACCTAATTGTGAAACGATAGAAGACTTGCAAAGCTTGTTGATGGAATGTCACCGCAATAAAGCAAAATCAAAATATCCTTTATTCAATTCAGGCCCTGAGAAAGCGCTTATGAACGTCAAAGCTACCACCGGTTCGGAAAACAACACAGTCATCTAGAAGAACCGGCAAGAAACTAGATCTGGTTTATCTTTTCGCGTTATATATTTTTACAAAACATAGTCACATTTGTTATAAGTGGATGCACAGAGAGGGCATCATTTCCAGATGTTACAATCGTTCACATATTGATCCACCCTATAATACCCTCTAGATATTAAAACCCGCTTGACATGGTTCTTGAACTCACTATCCGGCAAATCGGTAATGTGTTTAATTTGTAAAGTAAATAAAGTTGTAAAAAACACAACGAGAACCTGTCATCGATCAGTTAAAACTTAATAGATTAGTTCAGGGTAGCTTCTATAGAATCTTGCGTGCACCTGCAAGTGGGGAAACCAACATTCTATGGAAGTGTATGTTTAATTCTCTTTTATGAACATACTAAGATTAAGGTACGATGGGACTGGCAGGTTCGTTGTGGACCTAAGCCCGTAAATAAAGATTTTAAAAAATCCAATTTTAAATGTTATATGAAACAAACTGGTTCAGACAGTTCCACATGTTCGGAGAGAGCGAGTTTTGGAAGTATTCCAACGTTAAACGAATTTCTGTCCAAACTGAGTAAACTCGGTCATCGCTGCCTTCCCCTTAGCGCTCCTGCCTGAGTGAACAGCTTTATGCCAGTCATGCTGTATTATTTACTATGCTGTTACTTTTATTAATTTAAAATAAATACAGTTTGAAGAATGTGTATATTGTATAAATTTGTCTATCTTCCCGCGTTATTTTATACGGAAGGGTTTCTCTCAAATTCATTAAATTTTGTAGTGTTTTTTGCATTCAAATTATTATTTTTAATTCTGTTAATAGTTTTAAAACTGAAAACTGTAAAATTAAATCATTACTTGATTTTTATCATACAAAAGACAATCTAATATTCTTACTTCGTCTCTCCACCGCTTTTTCTGTTTTAAATCTTACGGCTATTTTCAAAATATTAGAATTTTAAAGTCATAATTTTTCCGTACAATCTTTGAGAGTTCATAAATCTGGTTGGGGTTTTAAATCTTTATAAACTTAAGAGATTATTTAATGCTTTTTAATTCTTTAAAAAACGTAGTATATTTAAAAATGTATATTAATAATTATTTTTATGTCTGTTTGAAATATCGCGACAAATTTTCTTTATCTTTTTTCTTATTCATTTTTCTTGCATTGTTATATTGTAGTACTGGGTTAAATTCGAAGTTTTAAGTCGTCAAATCATCCGAAAGTTAGAATACGATTTAAAATTTCCACTAAATCTGAAAAAAAAAACGTGGTTCAAAATCATTGCTCCATACGTTTCTAAAACAGCACATATGCAAATATGTTCTTACTGTCATTTAAGTCTAAAAGATGGTTACTTATACATATAACTTACTTCTCAGGATTAGAAATATTCTATAACTGTTCACAGAATTGTGATGGGGTTTGATGTATATCTATACGGAATTTTAATCTGTAAATTTATACTAACAAGTCTTGCCAAACTTTTAACCGCAGAGCACAAATTTAGGTATAAATATGTAATATATTATATCTATAAAATTCATATAACTTAAAAATAAATACATATGCAAATTCTAGATTCTCGTAATAACACTATCCCGGCGAATGTTGTCTTGTAATAAAAAAAATCCTAAAAGTTAACCGCAGCGCCACATAGCGGATCCAATTGTGACTCTAAACCATTCTTGAATACACCTGAACACTCACAATTTTTTTTATCAAAATCTGTCCAGTCGTTTAGGAGGAGTTTAGTCACATACACACGGATATGGACAGAATAATTATATATATATACAAATTTTGACTTTGTTTTGTATTAAAATTTTGACTATACGAGTATTACGCGATTTTTTTTTTCGAACTGACTACGCTATTTACCGAGCAAGGTCTTAACAGCTTCACCGGGCTACGAAGTATTACGCGAAAGTTTGAACTTACCGCTAAATTCAAAGCGGCCAAAAAGATTAACGAGGGCTGTAGATTTTACATATGTGCAGTACATCTATTCTAATTAAGAGGTCCCCTTTTCTGTATCCTATACAATGTGTATACAAAATGGCAAGATCGGTTGAGATGTTAAAGCGTACAAGCGTAACAAATAAACAAACTCAGATTTGCATTTATAATATGAAGACTGGATAAGATATCAAATCCACATTAACGGGAGCGAAGCTGCGAGCAAAAGTTAGCTATTTCTGTATTTTAATCCCGAACGCTTATGGTAGTATTCAGAGCGGCCCGAAAGGTGGACGACTACTGTAATATCACATGGACTGTATACATGTTTATTAATTAGTTTAATGAAATATATTGTTTGCCTTCATTCCTAAATAATGTTAACACGAGTTTTCATTGTTTATTAACACGCAGTCTAATGTATATTGTGACTAAGCGTGACCTAAGCGTGCTATGTCTAAATTACATGAAAATTTATGGATTCATTTGTTTATTGGGTGTAATATACATTTAGTGGTTGTTTATTATTGTGAGACAACGCCCGTGTTGTTGAGTGGCCTTGTTATTGTAATGTTAGTAATATCCTACTAATATTAAAAAAACGATACAATTTGTAAGAATTTATACAGATTTAAAAAAAAAGGGGGAAGTTACTTGGCAATTCCGTTTGAAATTGTTTGGCCGCTGTCACGTCTTACTGCATCAGAAAAGGGTTGTGAAACAGCTAAAAAATATTAAAAAGCGTCTCTGCTTGCCGCTTGAATTCGGCGTCGGTGGGTGGTTGAACCTGTCATCCATTAAGACTTTTGAAATCTGTCTGTAAAATATAAAAAAAACAAGTCAATGTGACATTTTTTTTTCTTTTTTGTCAATGGGATTTGCTCACAAATTGACCTTGTCACCCCAATGATTACCAACAAAATAAAATAACTACATAGTCAATAATTTAACGGTTTTTAATGCCAGACATAACCAGCCTATACAGCATTCTTGCTTACTCGGATGTCGGGGAAGCAAGAATGGCATTACATAATCCCACAGATCTTAATGTGTCATTCATTTTATTCTCCAGTGCTAGTCTTAGGGCTTGGTTACATGTGCATTCAATCATTATGTGGTACACATCTTCTACAATATTACATATATCACAATTTGGTGACGACACCAATTTCATTAAATATAAGAAAATATTCAGTGGAATGTGCCCTGAACGGAGTCGAAAGGCAGTACTTAATTCAGTTCGACTGATTTTAAGTTAAAAAAGAAATAAAAGATATAAAAAAATATACATTTTATATTACATATTTTCTATCTAGGACGAACAGTAAACCTAGATTGAAAAGCTATGGAGAATCAAATGTCACAGTCAATGTGATTCCTTTAGGAAACTTGTCGGCGTATTCTCAGGCGACATAGTCATTCATACAACAGAAGAATCAGAACATTAGTACAATGTGTCCTCTTCGTGCTCATTACTGGCTTAGACTCGGAAGTATAGGCAACAAGTATAACTCTGAGATCTATAAAGTGTGTGGCTTTAGGGAGTTCCTCTCCAAGACAAAACTTCAAAAGCGGGGGCCTACTAGCTGATCAACACTGCCGAGGTCATACTTTAAACGATATGGCAGCCAGAAATATCGCAGAAATAATGGGGAATTGAGCAAAGCAGTGCTGATGTGGAAATTGTCTTAGAATCCTGGGTGAATCGTTGGAGATATTGGAAAGAACTTGAACTTCCTTAGATAAATGGAAATACTGTGAAGCGATGATTGCTTAGTTGATAGCATGTTTGGACACAGTGCTGACGTGGTTCGAATCTTTTCAAAGCTTTCGTTAACAACATTATGAAACCTTAGCATGGTAGTGGGTTATTCACCACTTGGAAATCTATCACCGAACACTTGTAGTTGTATCCCGGCAGCTGAACCTGTTAGCCAGTCGTCCTCTTAAGTTTGTAATCTTTACTATCTTAGCTCACGTTCTTATTTACCATCAACTGAGATTGGGGTTATAAAACTTATAAAGTAGTAGCTGTGCCCGTGTCCGTGTCCCTCCGCATGGAACCTTATGTAAAAAAATTGTGACTAATATATTCATCTGTAGGTGGTAGAACCACGCTAAAGCTACTACTGGTTTCAGCATGAATGGGTAGGCTCGTCCGGGGTAGTACCACCCTCTCACAAAACACCGACATGAAGTAACAGTGCTTGCATTGTTGCGTTTGGTTCGGTCAGTGAGAGCGCCGGAAGCCCATCTCCCCTCCCTTCTCCCTCCTCCTGTTCCCCTTCGTCCAACAAACACAGGCTGGCAACGCACTTGCGACTCCCCCGGTGTTGCAAGTGTCTATGGACGGTGGTGATCAGTTAACATCAGGTAACCCACCTGTTCGTTTGCTTCCTATTATATTAAAAAAAAAAATCTGAACATATTAAATTCATTTATTTGTCTACTTTACTCTCGTACTTAAATCCCGTCGCTATTAAAATTACAATACCTTTTGGTAAAGTAAACCAATTTTAATGAAATACTAAGACTAAGCGTTACTCCAGGATATGCTTTATAATTTTCTTGATGAGGTTTTCGTAAACGCAGTACTTTAGTAGTGGTGCGTATTCAAACCAACAGACAGAAAGATAGACATTTTAAAAAATGATTAAAATGTATTTTATTACTTACATCTGCAATATTTTACAACAAGTACACACAAGTTAGATGTTACTTATTATACTTAAGGTAGTGAAGCCCCTTGACAACACTGTTCAATAACCAAGAATGGTCCTTCCAGCAAGACTCGGCGCCGTGTCCTAAAGCTCGCAGTCTTGGTTGGAAACGAACGTTTCGGACTTCATCACAGCTGAAGACTGGCCGTAGTCTATCCCCGATCTTAATCCGCTGGATTATGATTTATGGTTAGTTTAAGAGAGTACGGCTTGCTCTAAAAGCCATGATAAGTTGGAGTCCTTAAAACAATTCGTATGATTGGCAGTGAAGAAAGAGTGCGTGCTTCTAAAGATAACAGGCCTCAACGTTTAAAGGACTGTATTGCAGCCAATGGGGTCTCCAAATAAGCTTTTGATATTTTAAATTGTTTTATATTTATGTATTAAACTAACACACTGCAAAAGTAATACATTTTATTTGCAATAGAAAACATTTTTTTTTTCAGTATTTATGACAAGACTAGGTATGTATAGATAAAAAAAGAAGTTCAAAGGTCTGCAATCAACATTGGATACAAACAATCTTAAAAAGAATAATATGATATAGACATAAAAAAAAAAACAGTTTATGATGTGTTAATAAATAGATTTTTCATATTTTATTTTCGGCGCCCTGTACTGGTCTCTGTATTACAGTGTTACGTGGGAAATTTTTGTGCCTACCGTTTAAGATAATAAGCGAAACATACATTATTCATACACATTGTACGTTGATAGATGGCGTGTCTGCGTTAATAATGAAAGCGAAGGTGTATTGTTATTTAAATCTAATAACACTCTACTACAATATTCGTTACATTTTTGCGTTAACTTTTGATAGAAGTAGGCGTTACTATGGCAACTATATATAAGTAGTCCGGTGAAGCTGTGAAGACCCTGCCAGGTCAATAGCGAAGTCAGTTGGAGAAAAAAAAAAATGGCAACTATATAACGTAATGCGTTATTCTTACGCAGTGGATAACATATAATTCATATTATCTGTTGTCCGTTATACGTTATTATGGAAAACGTGATAAGCAAACATTTTGCAATCATTGATAGTGGATGGGAACGAGAGAGCATTTCACGTTACTCAGGTCACGAAACGAATAATTATTATCGTGTGATTGCTATAACGTACAAAGTAGCAAATTACCCAACACCAGAATAACCAACAACAGTTTTTAACGCTAATTATTGCAAAATAATGCTAGATCGTAATCTATGTAATATAATAGCTTTTACCTACGGTTTCGCTCGTGTTAATATTAATTTGACCTACGCTTTGTGAATAGTATTTTTTCTGAAAGTACTGAAAGAAGGGGTTGAAACTCGCTCTTCAAGGTCGACAACACAACAGTGATGCCCTTAGTGTTGCAGTTGTCCATAGGCGACGGTAACCATTTACCATAGATGGGCTGTGTGCCTGTTTGCTGCCTATTGTGATAAAAAAGTACCCTATATCTTTCTGTGTACTTCTGATAAGTATAAGCAAACTCTCATGTTGATCGCTTTAGTTAAGTTGGGAAATTGAAATAAATAAACAAACATAAATTCGCATTTAGAATGTTAGTTATTGCTAATTATAACTTTTGATAGGCTCTACCGTAACCCAAGTATGAATCGTGATTAATTTTCTTTGACATTCATAAGTTTTTAGGCTTTTGTAACAGAGGACACCTAAAGAATACCCATAATTGTCACGGACCTGCTTAATGAAGCAGGGTAATTAAGGTAACAGGTACCCGTATTTAGGAGGACATTGTTAACAGATGCGAAATTTTTATGACAAAATTTGTAACATTTTTTTCCATTTTCAGCTTGCAATCAAATGGTTATTTTTGACAAGGGTTCCGCGACTCGCTGTTTCCTCGAAGCTATATGTTACCGTCAAAGAAAATTAATATTAATTAATATAAATCAGTACAATTTTAATATATTATTTTATCGGAATATGTAAAAGGCCATGAAGGTGGACAAAACACAGGTCATTGCGTAGTGCTTTTAAAAATCGTGGTTTCTCTAATAAACTTCTATTATATAAAGCTATTGTGATAAATTTAAATAAGGACTAAAATATCTAGGAAATAAAACACCAAAAAAATGATAAAATCCATCGAGTGGATTTTGAGTCACGCGCATGTAACCGTACACCTCTGGTTTTTTATTTATATAGATTAGAATTGCAAATTTGCCGTCTTTTTTTCGGTATTTTTAAATAATCTAGATTTAGTGTTTTTGGATTCCCGCCACTTGTTTGTAGCCGCGGTGGAACCATGAAACAGTTTTGGAAACATAGTTCCGAACTGACTATAAATATGGAATTTCCACTGTAGCAGTTAAAGACACCGTAACCATTAATCACAATGATTGATTGAACGAAAGTAGAACTTAACGCGTTTAGTTATAAAGTCGTAATTAAAGCTCACTTCATCAGTTTTCGGAGACGTCGTTTTGGAGGAACGTTGTGATATTGCATTAGAATTCATCTCGACGATCGTTGTTTGTGTAACGTCTTCTGTAATATAAATTTAAACTCCTAATTACCTCGAACTTAAGGTACAAAGGCGAAGTTAAATGAAAAAGAGAATAAGTAGGTAAAGTTTGAGTCATTTAAGATTTAATTTAAATGGAAATTAGGCATTGTTATTATACTAGCCCTGTTTCGGCTTCGAACGTGTGTACTAATACAGAAAATGAGAAAATTACACCAATGGAATAAGAATGACTAACTTTGGTTTTGTAAAACGTTCTCTCTACACAGCGCAATAACTGCGATAGACAGAGGTAGCGCTATACGACACCAAACAGCCTACTATCTCGTTCTTCTCACCGACGTACGAAATAAAAAGCCGGGTAATGTGTGTATGTTTTAAATATTTAATCTAAATTAATTGGAAAACTGATGAAATTTTCTGCATCGACATTATAAATATTTTTTCTTAGCGAGAGTATTTTGAAAAAATCACAAAGTGAAAATGAGATATATCTCGGTGCAAATCCCCGTTCTACCATCAAAAAGTATCTCTACGGACATAAGAGTAAGAGTAAGAGTAAGAGAGTAGAGCCACGCTGAAACTATTATTGGTTTCAGCATGAATGGGTCGGCTCGCTCGGGGTAGTACCACCCTCTCATAGAAAACCGACGTGAAGTAACAGTGCTTGCATTGTTGCGTTTCGTTCGGTCAGTGAGAGCGCCGGAGACCCATCTCCCCTCCCCTCTCCTCTCCTTTTCCCTCCCCTAACCCTTCCCTCCGAAAGATGGCAACGCACTTACGACTCCTCTGGGGTTGTTAGTGTGCATGGATGGTGGTGATCACTTAACAGCAGGTGACCCACCTGTTCGTTTGCCACCGATGTCATGTTCGGTGTTATTTTTCAAGGTCGGTTGATATTGCTACCAATTTGATATTAGTAAACGTATGAAAGAAAAAATTGTTGGTAAAAAAAAAAAAAAAAAATATTACGCGCTATCCTCAGCTAAGCCTATAAAAGCCGTAACGGAAACGAAGTGGGATTTTTAACATACTTGATACACATGTATATCTCACTAATTCCTATATGTATGAATATCTATGTTCACGATGTTGCGTAACCTAGATAACAGTCCAGGCTGTAGTGTGCCGTGCACGCTTGAGTTGGTTGTCAAATAAAATCGGCTATGTGCCTTAAGCACTCGCCTTACTAAGCTGTAAAGGCCTGTCAGGTCATTATTGTAGTCAATTCGATAAAAAAGAAGCGGGGTTTATTCACGGCCGGATCGTCGGACCGTTCATATCTTTATATATACATTTCTTCTGTACGTGTGTATGTCACTGAACTCCTTCTAAACGGCTGGACCGATTTTGCTGTAATTTTGTGTGTGTTCCAGTGGATCCGAGAATGGTTTAGAATCACAATAGAAACCGGTAGGTGGCGCTGCGGTTGAATTTTACTTTTTTTTTTATTATCAAGGCAGGACAACGTCCGCCCGGCCCGCTAGTAAGTTATAATAAATTGTTGCAACTAAGTATCTCTGTTTGCGTCTCGTAAAATTATATTTTTTTTACAGCATCTGTGGCGAGGATAACAAAGTTCCTCGGCGGCACCGGAACCCCTCTGGTGACGACGGGCGGCTTCACATTCGACTTTGTAAAACCGAAACAGACCTGCCAAGACGAGTTCTACATGATGGTCCGAACGGGGCCGTTAGGATTCAAAGACCTCGCCTACTTCATCATCGATTTGTTTAGACAGTGAGTATTTTTTTAATTCAAATACATTGATCAAAGGTGAGTTATTATTATGTTCACATTAATTAGCTTTTGTCTTATATTTGACTTGAAAAAAAGTATTATATTTATTCTAGTCTGACAACGTTCCTAGCTATTAGAGGTACGTATAATTTATTATATACCAGACTTACATTATGTTGAAATAGATGCTGAACCATATCGACGCAAGGGGTAACAGTTACAGGTAAGTGAAATTATTATTTTATAATTAAATTCAAATTTACGATAGTAAACTCTATCACGAAGTGAATGAAGTTACAAATATGTTGTCAAACATTCGCAGGTAAGCATGCAAATTCATTGATCACTTGTATTTTTCATGGTTATGATAAATCATTTCTCATGTGAAATTTTATATTTTTTTCGAATTCTGGTCTATTTTTACAACTAAGTTATTTTAGTAGTATTGTTGCCCGAACAATTGCAGCTTACGGTGTTATAACAATATTTAAATATTATTTTGTTTTATCATATGCGAAATAACAACGATGAGATAAAAAATCACCGCTGTGATTGTACTAAACTAATTAGACCCATCTCCTCTTCCCCCTACCCCTTTCCCCTCTCCTACCTCCCCTCTAATACAGGCTGGCAACGCACTTGCAACTCCCCTGGTGTTGCTAGTGTCAATGGACGGCGGTGATCAACTCAGGTGACCCGTCTGTTCGTTTGCCTCCTATAATATAAAAACAAAAAATCATTTCTATATGCTTACCTATGTGATCTATAGCTGCACTAAATAAACAATCTAGTATTATCATTCTATTACTATATTCGGTCATATTGAGACGTAACAATAAGCACAATTTTCGTTAAATGATTATTTAAAAAAAACGCACAGAAACAAAACCGAAGAAACGGCAGAAATATAAATGAAAATAAACAAGCCATTCAATTACAGATAGATTAAATATTATACCCATGAAAATTGGTCCTTTGCCGCAAATAAATTGAAGAATGATATATAAAAATTGGGGACGGAGCGGGAAAAAAATTAATGTGAAATCGGTCTGAACGGTAACAGCGTCGAAATGAAGCCCAAGATTTGCGTCGATCAATCAAGCTCCCTGGAGGTTGAACAACGAACAAACTTGGTTACATTTACCTATATTATTATTTTTATTTGGTTTGATAATTAATTATTAATAGCTTGTATTAAGTGGTACTTATATTGGCTGTTTTTGAAAGATTTTTCTCGATCATCTTAAATCGGGTCCAAATAAAAAATCCCTGCCATTTTACAGCTCCTAATTTTAATATTAACCCTATCCCCATGGCAACCAATGTTTTCAAAAAAATTACCATGTTAAAATATCTTTGCTGAGTTCTTAGTCAGTGCTCATGTCATGTGTCATCTTAGTCTTAGTGTCATGTAATGGCTTTTATATTATATTCGTAATCTTGTGTTATTTCATTATCTCTCTCTCTCTTCCTGACTATTTGTCCCACATGGTGGTGGGGTCAGCCTTCCGTACTTTACTTCTCCACATCGCTCTGTCCTTGACATCGTCTTCGGTAACTTTGTACTCGTTCATGTTCTTCAAAACTACACCCTTCCAATTTGTTTTGGGCCTGTCTCTGGGTCTTGGACCAGGAAGGGATAGTTGGAGTATTAAATTCCCTATGTACTCTGGTGGCTTCTTTTCACGTGACCATACCATCGCTGCCTACTTTCCTTAATCTTATCGGCAATGTCGCGCACTCCTAGGCTATCGTACGTATTCGTTGCGGATTTTATCGAGCCGCGTTATGCCACACATCCACCGTAACATTCTATATTTTGTAATACTGATGGTGCATTATGTCATATAGTTCGGTTATTGTGTATAAGTGAAGTGGGTGGAAAATAATACAACGGAGCATGAATTCTGACTCACCAAGGACTAACTGACTCCCCGGAAAGTTCTAACGAGAGGGCTACCATCTTGTTAGCACATTGCAATCATCGCAAGGCACTTGTAATATTACTACTTACTCGATAATTACAGTAATAATCTGAACGGTTGCTTGCCAAAAATAAAATAAACAAAAAAGACGTGCAAAAGTGCATCTTGTTCTTTGTGATTTTGGAAGTTGATACATAAATACGTGCAGCTACAAAAATACGCTTTTACAGGAAATTTAACGTGCTACGAAAAGGGTATCATATGATTTTTCGCTTAACTTATACCTTCGAAAGATATTCGAGGTCAGAATTTAAGGTACCATCAAGTCTGTCGTTTTACGGGATCTTACTGAAATGTGAGTATCGTACTTTACTTTACGATACAACTTTGGCAATATTTCAGGATTTTTCAACTCAGCTCGTTAAAGAAAGGTTCGTTGAAGGATTCCATCGTAATGAAACCATAGCATGATGTTATGTAAGACTTTTTCTAACTCTGCCTCGCTAGTTACTACCATTAAGTTGGCCTAGTCATTATGCTTACGGGTGTGTTTTGCGAACTGAACGTGAGAGCCAGTCCCTCTAGGTTTAAATTGTTAACCATTTTGGGCCACATCTTTACTTGATTTCAGACTAGCTTCTGTCAATGACTTCGTCCGCCTGGAATCGTTACCATTTATGCAGTGCACGCAGTGGAATCTCGAAAGGAAAAAATCCCGATTTTGAAACATTCATTGGGGCTCCGCTCCTATGGTCTGGAATCGAAGCGTGATGATATATAGCCTATAATCTTCCTCGATAAGTGAGCTATCGAACACTGAAAGAATATTTCAAGTAGGATCAGTGGTTCCTGGGATTAGCGCGTCCAAGCAAATAAACTGGTCTTTTTATAATATATAATAATGTCAGTATAGATAAGACTGTGGTCTAACGCTATAAAAACCTATGGTGTAAAAAAAATCGAGTATGCGGAAAATAAGTCTACGTATCTCTGTTTACTGGAAAAAAAAAGTTTTTTTTATGTCATAGTTGGCAAACGAACAGGTGGGTCACCTGATGTTAAGTGATCATCACCGTCCATGAACACTAAAAACACCAGAGGAGTCGCAAGTGCGTTACCACCCTTTGGGGGGAAGGGTTAGGGAAGGGAGTGGGAGAGGAGAGAGGAGAGGGGAGGGGAGGTGGGCCTCCGGCGCTCTCACTGACCGAACGAAACGCAACAATGCAAGCACTGTTACTTCACGTCGATTTTCTATGAGAGAGTGGTACTACCCCGGGCGAGCCGACCCATTCATGCTAAAACCAGTAATAGTTTCAGCGTGGCTCTACCACCATAAAAAGTTTTGTTACTTTAAATTTTGAATAAGATCATCTCAATGGGTAACTAAATAAATAATGTATCTTTTTACCTTTTGCTCAGTATACTACAATGTTTGGGTAACGAGGGCTCGTAGAAAATATTACCTGGAAAATAGAAAGAGAATATTAAAAAAAAATAATTAGCCGGAAATATCGATTCGAATGAAATGTTTTGCGTAACGTATGTGTTTGAGAACTTTCGAGAAACGGTGTTTCGTGTGTCGGTGACAAGAAATTGTTAAATGAGCCCCTAACACAATTGTATATAACAACTTAATTTACTAATCGGGAAAATTAAAAATTATAAAGCAATCAGAATCTCAAAGACACATCGTTAATTTTGAAGCAAAAATAAAGCAAATTAACGGACTTAATTACTTCTTATTGTTTGATGACAAATTACTGTTAAGGTAATTAATTCTTTTACAAATGATATATAATTAACTTTTGCTTGCGGTTTCGTTCGACAAGTAAATTATTATCCAGAATATTCTAATAATTATCTATATATAAATAACACAAAGACAGAGTATAGTACTAAGTTTTTCTTAACAGATTTCGTTTTTTTGTTTACTAGATATTTTGTATTGAATTTGTGCAGCTCATCAGTTTTGATTAATAAAGTGTATATAAAATTATATAAATATTGCTCGGAGTGCTAATAGATGTGAAAACCAGGCTAATGCTAATAATTTCAATTTACAAATTACGACATTTAATTAATTCAGACTTCAATCTATTAATTCCATTGCTTTGGGTTTTCACTTCTGTCGGCAGACCTAATAACGGTCTCAAGATTTTTTTTATGACTTTTTTTTAATACACAGAATGTAAGTCATGCGCGAGGTTTGAACTCGTAATCTCTTGACTCAATATCTTGATATGTATTATATATATATATATATATATATCAATTTTTTATTTAATATGAGTATAAAATAAATTTAAGTAATATAATTTTAAATACTAACAGAGAACTCATTAAACCTTAAAGAGGTGAGTCTGAATGTCTGACATTGATGATAATGATTCTCCGAGTACTTAACATCTCCGATATATTGATGAGATGATGCAGAAGTCCATGGGGCTATAATACTGGCTTTTACTCGGGAGTTAGCTCGCATGTGAGTATATTTTGAAAGGAAAATATAGCCCACGCTACTCTCTGATAATGTAGCTTTGTATAAGAGAAAGTTTTTAAAATCGGTTTAGTATGTTCTGCGTATATCCTTAAAAACATATCCGTTCTAGATAGACATTTTTGAATACTAAATATTAAATAATCTGTTATATTATATGGATCCGCATTCTGGGATACAAAAGGGACGGATGAGAAAAGATTACATGTAGCACAGAAGCAAATGTTCAGACGGATGTGTGGTGTAACTAGAATGGATAAGATACCCATTAGTATGTCAGAGGAAGTTTGACAATAGCACCAGCGACACAGAAGTTGAGGAGTAATAGGTTAGCATGGTACGGGCATAGCATGAGAAGAGATGAAAGTCGTGTAACAAGGAAAGTCTTGATATGAATATGAAGGTGAACGGATATAGGAGTGAAGGAGAGGCCCTGAAGCTATTACTGGTTTCAGCATGAATGGGTTGGCTCGACCAGGGTAGTACCACCCGACCCACAGAAACACATATGTGAAGTAACAGTGCTTGCATTATTGCGTTTCGTTCGGTCAGTGAGAGCGCCGGAAGTCCACCTCCTCTCCACCACCCTCTCCCCCAAACTCAAAGTCCTTGCATTGTTTGGCTTCGTTCGGTCAGTGAGAGCGCCGGAAGCCCACCTCCCCTTCCCGTCCTCCTCTCCACTTCCTCCTCCCTCAAACTCAAGCTGACAACGCACTTGCGACTCCTCTGGTGTAACCGACCAACAGAACACGAACGAACGAACGAACACGTTTGCCTCCTATTATGTATCTATATAAAAAAGGAAGACAGAAAAAGGTATGGAAGGATTGTGTAAAAATGACGTGTATAAAAAGTACGAATATTGAGATAACATCTGACAGGGGAGAGTGGTAAAGGAAAACATGTTGTGCCGACCCTACTTAGGTGGGATAAGGGTAAGAAGAAGATTAAATAATATGTTTAAATATGTCTACGGTTTAAACTCGTCTCTGTATCTCAAATACTGTGAGTTAATTTGAATCAGGTTTTTGATTGTGATCAAAAACAGATGTATTAATAAATATACAATTTTTTATCGCCGTAATTAATATTGAATTGTACATTGATTTACATATTTTTACGACTTCATTAATATAATACTAATCTTAACAGACTGACTGTTTTCTGTTTGTTTGAACACGATCTCTATAACTAGTAGACAGATTTGAAACGTCATTGTATTATCAGTTATTGAGAAAATTTATAAGGTTTCTAATATTCACGTTCATTTACTAAATTCAATTGTTAAACGTATCGGTTGACGGTGGAGGAAAACCTGGTGAGGATACCTGAACTTAAGAAATGTTCTTGCAGTACCACCGTATGTGGAAATATATAGAGCTATGGATTTCTCGGCGTTTGAAATCGCCAATACGTCGTGAGCTAACGTGGTGATTACGCCCATACCTTTCTTAGGGCCCCAGGTCTCTTACAGCCTGACAATGATAATACTTCTTTCATTATCGTTTCGATTATATATCGATATTAATTTATTGTAATTTGCAATCCTTTTTTAGATTTGACTTCGTACAAATATTTGTTTTTAAGCGTTGACTTGTTGGCTATATATTGTAAAATCGAGTATTATTATTTGTATATGCAATAATAAAGAATGAATATATATATATATATATATATATATAAAGAATAAATAAACAATATGTGAATGATGGTGACGGCTGGAATTGACTCCTCTCTGTGCATCCACTAAAAACGGTATTGTAACGTATAAGGTATTTGAAATATATATATATATATATATGTTAAAAGATGTACCCGATCGAGTTTCTTGCAGGTTCTTCTCGGTGACTGAGTTGTTTTCCGAATCGGTGGTAATTTTGACGTTCATAAGCGCCTTATTAGGGCCTAAACTGAATAAAGTATTTTTGATTTGATTTGAAACAGTTCGTTAAGTTAGTACAAATACTTATAATTACCGTATTGATAATCTTAAAATAATGGAATGCTGCCTGCTTCTGTACTTCCTATAGCATATGGTATAACAACTCTTAGGATCAGTGCAATTACAATACAAATTATAGCTCATAAAGTATACAAAACCGGGGAGAATTAAATGAAATCACCGGGCTCAACTAATAAATGTTAAAGAGCAACAGGATATATAAAACAAGAAATTAAAAGATTTATTTATATCATTATCTGATAAGAATACCATTAATTCAGATTATAGAAATAAATAACTTAATATAATCCACGTGATAAACTTAGGTTGTAAATGGTCGAGAGAATCGGGATTGAGAGGATTTGATCGTTTTACAGTTAGACGTTCGCATCCTATAGCGTCGCAGGGATGCAATTAAGTTTATCTAGGGTTTATGACCTCCTTAATTTTTAGAATCTTCTTTATTTTTTCCACAATGTTGGAACTTTCGGGCTTTTCTAAGTTTGCCTGGTTAGCTATCACCCTCAAGGTAATAATGTGGAACCAAATATAGAAAGAGACAATTATTTGACACATACCATACATATTTACAATCTATCTATCTGTAAGTGGTAGAGCCACGCTGAAGCTATTACTGGTTTCAGCATGAATGGATTGGCTCGTCCGGGGGATTACCACCCTCTCATAGAAACACCGACGTGAAGTAACAGTGCACGCCCTTCATTTCCTCCTCCACACACATGCTGGCAATGCATTTGCGACTCTCCTGGTGTTGCAAGTGTCTATGGACAGTGGTGATTACTTAACATCAGGTGACCCACCTGTTCTTTTGCCTCCTATGATAAAAAAAAATTTTACAAGAATACACAGAATAATTCAAGAGAGATGACTAAGTGTTGCATGGAATCAAAAAGGTCTTTGTCTCAGCATGAGGCCACAGACTTGCAAGTAGCATAGTAGCATTGTAGCACTGACAATCTGATAAGACCTGTTGTGTACAGAAACACATGACCGAAATTTCAAACATACGGACGAATTGCATTGCAATTTCATATTAAAATATTAACTCATTAGTATATCCATGTTTTTGTACTCAGTAATACTCAATACTTTTTTTATATCATAGGAGGCAAACGAATAGGCGAGCCACCTGATGTTAAGTGATCACAGCCGTCCATAGATACTAGCAACACCAGGGGAGTAGCAAGTGCGTTGCCAGCCTGTATTTTGGGGGAGGAGCAGTGGAATGGGAGGGCTGCCTCCGGCGCTCTCACTGATCGAACGAAACGCAACAATGGAAGCATTATTAGTTCACGTTGGTTTTCTGTGAGAGGATGGTAGTACCCCAGGCTAGCCGAAACATTCATGCTGTAAATAGTAATAGCGTCGGCGTGGCTCCACCACCTAAACATGTACCCTAATATTGTGTAATATACACCTAAAACACTGGCTTTATACCATAATCTACGAGGTTACATATCACTTACAAAATATTGCGCATTACTTCAGAGATCACATCGGTGTAACCAATTTATTAATTTACTTAGTCTATCAATCGGTTCGTTCACACTTAGATTTGGCATGTTTTTATGTCTTGTAGAATTGTCACGTGGGAACGAGTGGTGCTGTCGTTCGATAAAATAATAAAAATATATACCCTACATATTATATCTGCTAGATCAGTGAGGACTCTTACCCTCTGAAATTACATTACGTCAAAGGTTCGCCCGGCGCGAACACTCGATTAAACACTTAATGTCTGTGCAGTTACATCAACATAACTGCCCCTCATCGACAACCTCTCACTTGAACGCTAATTAATTATGATAATTAATGAGTATTTTTCCTACAATTCTGGCAATGGTGGTAGAATTGTTGGACCGGCAGACTATCACTTCAATATCAGCATACCTTGACACGCCTAATTGATTTTTTATTTTATTTCGTGAACTAATTTAATTTGGTAACACTATTAGCCGACGATAAACGAAAACATTGGAATGAAATTTGAATCTGAGAATGGTTCTTATAATTCTATTGGATATGATAAACATATATGTATCATCAACTACGTTCTAAACTGGCATGGTGATTATGCTCGTATTTTCTTTTGGAAAGAGGTCTATAACCGAACAATAGGACTTTCACAGGCTGGTGTTGTTATTTATCGTTAAAGTATTTCGTGTATGTTCTCTTACATTATTTCTAACTAACTCTCCGTCTTCCTTTCCCTTGTTAAGCAGTTCTAGAAAAAAGTTTGTGAAACTTTTTGCTTTCGCAAGTTCCATATTTTTTTTATACCGTTGGAATAATTCCTGTTTTACAAATGTTATTCTCAGCTCCCTTGATAGCAACTTACTTTCTATTTTACGATATATTTATTGAGTTTATATCGAGTTTCTTGCCGGGTCTTATAGATGAGTGGATTGTTTTCCGGACCGGTGGTAGTTTTGATGTTCATAAGTTTCAAAGTCTAAATTTAATAAAGTGTATTTGATTATTTTCATCCGGTTGGTGCACGCGATTTCTATTTTTACTGTTGGTCTGTTATTACCACTTACCGAGCTGTTTATTATATACCAATTTGAAAATAGTTCTATTAAATTTTCTTAATGTAAGCTTTTAAGCTAAGGTAATAGTCAGAAATGTTCTCTACCTGCTAGTAAAAGTCTTATCAAAATCGACTCAGCCGTTTTGGGGAGTTAAAGCCCTAAAATGTTTTTTTATTTTTTATTGTAGTACGGCAAAGTGCCTGTACTATACCTGATGGTAAACACAGTACAATCCAAAAACAATGGCGACCACCGAGAGACACACTATCCATAGCCGGTCGCCGCTGTCATGCCGGCCTGCGAAAAGCTGAATATGCACAGGCTGATCCCAAAACGAGACCCGCAGAAGCGAATCACTATGACGGGCTTTTTCGCCATATACATGGTGGTTGCGACCCAGTCAGGCTGTAAAACCCTACCACCCCGCTTTCGCCATTGCCTCGTTCGTTAATCAGCAGGGTGCACTACGCGCAGGTGAGGTTGGCTTGAGTGTCTCAAGTCTTATGATGTTATTCGACACCTCTTATACCCCAAAATGTATGTACAGATCTAATGAAAATATTCTTAGGGGACTACTCCTCACTCTGAGTACTTATCTATTTTCTGGTGAGTGGATGCTGTCCGAATAATAAATTTGGGAAGGTCGAGATTTAAAGGGATTATGCCGAAAGAGTATAAAATGAATATACTTTTATATAAAAAACTCGTGATCAAACAGTATTAAGAACAGAAAATTGGTTAATGGATATAAATTTTATTTTGTAATATTGTAAACATTATCGCTGTGTATAGAAATGGACGTCGGTATATCTGGAATAGGTCAAGTTTCTGCTGGAGAAAATCTTTATGTTATTAATTGTACGATAACTCACTAACAGGTAGCGCTAAGTTCATTATAACTACTATTGAGTTCTATTGTCTTCGTTCAACTTTCAATAGTTTACGCAGTACACGCCGATAAAGATTTCTTATGGCGGGTTTTTTCTTAACTTACTTTGACACTTTTTGTTATATCTTCGCAGATTTAAACAATATCTTTATGTTATTCTAGTCTATAAACTATATTACTGTAAACTTTATTGAAATCCGTTCAGTAGTTTTGCGTGAAAGAGTAATAAACATCGTCACGAACTTTCTTATTTATAATATTAATATGTCTCCTTTATTATACTATTTAACTCACTTTTACACAATCTCTTATGTAATCTGTATCTCATTGGAGAAAGCTATTATCACTTCCACTAAAGAAAGATAATATTATGATTTATTATTTTTTATGATAATTGACATAAGAAATCTTTTTTTTTTCTTTTGACCACAATATCATCTGATATGAAATGATTTTTTTTTTCTGGAACTGACTATGCTATTATACCTTGTGGCCATTACAGCTTCACCGAACAATATGAAATGATGATGTGGTCCAAGATAGTGAATACGTTAAACCTAGAAAGGTCTAGCTCCAAGTGCAGCTATCGGAACACACCTTTAGATGCTTGGTGACAGACTTTCAACTTGAAAGTAGTAGTCACTCAGGCGACCTTAGAAAATGTCCTACCACCATGATTTTTTTCTTTCACGGAAAACTCCGGCCCTCTGACAAGGATTCGTACTAATAACGATCGATGCGGTATCCTAACGACAAGCCAACATCGATCTTAATCTCTGCTTTGCCTAGGTATTAAATTGTATACACGGTTTGTGTTTGGTAAGCTGCTACCTAATTGTTTATTGCAGAAGGTAATGTAGGGTATTTAGACGGTAATAAGTTATCGCTAATTAAATCAAATCGAGTCTTCTTCAAATCAAATGTTTAGGAATATTCTATATACAACTGAATGCCAGCGGCTTATACGACATACAATTTCCAAGATAACATAACTCTGCTTGTAACAAATATGTACGTTACAGCTATAGTGCAGAAATCAGTTCTAGGTATTGCGAAAAATGGAAGGTATACAAGTTGATTGAGGAAAGTAAAAATACGTCTTTTTTAATATTCCTGCAGACTCTTGGTCCGCATCTTTTTTTGATTTCGGTTGCTTTAGTTAGTTAGTTAGTCAAATCAAATCAAAAATAGTTTCAGGTATATTGCTTATACAGTAAGCAAGACACGATACTATTAATATAATTATCTATTATACATAACCATTGTTATTATTATAATTTTAAGTAAACATCGGGTTTTAATTGAGACTGTAGTCTTCATGGGTACATCGTTTGTTTCAATTTTAAAGTTCTGATCCACAATGTCTCGTCCGTGGCCTGATGGATAAACCTACCAACTGCGTCGTCAGTCACGTCGCTATAGTAAACACACGTGATGGTGAGTCGGGATACTCCGTATTTTTTTAGTGATGAAGTGATCACCACCGTTCATAGACACTAGCAACACCAGGGGAGTCGCATGTGCGTTGCCTGCTTGTGTATGGGGGAGGGGTGAGGCAGGAAAAGGGGGAAAAGGAAGGGAAAGGGGGAAGGGAGGTGGGCCTCCGGCGCTCTCACTGACCGAACGAAATGCTACAATGCAAACGCTGTTACTTCACGTCGGTGTTCTGTGAGAGGGTGGTACTACCCCGGGCGAGTCGACCTACTCATGCTGAAACTAGTAATAGCTACAGCGTGGCTCTACCACCTTCAAAATATTGCCAGTATATCATGTGAAAGTAAAAATATTGTATACCAATGTCCAATAAAGATTTTATACTAAACTAGCAACCCGCCCCGGTTTCGCACGGGTTCAATGTACCAGTAGATATCCATTTTAATGGAATACCCCAAAGAGCATATACATTATACTGTATTAAAATCCGTTGATTAGCTTAAAAGATCTAAGGGAACAGACAGCAGAAGCGACTTCATTTTATATCATGTAAAGACTAGACCTTTTGTAGGTTACCGAATAAGTGCAGAAATCAGTTACTCCGCACATTATTTAAGTAACATGCAAATTACCTGCTTTCGAGCTTTAACGTTAACATATAATCGAAATTTACTTTATACCTTGTACAATATTAAGGTATAATTATATTTCATGTTTCACAATTTATTATTTAACCATGCCCGTGTTCCAAGTTTCCCTGGAGTAATCTGAGTCTGTAATTAGCTGCCTACGTAAAGGAGGTAGAATCGATTGGAATATATAGATGATATATTAGCATAAGCGGAGCGGTAGCATTTTTATGTTTACTAGTGGGCGCCCAGTGGTCGACATGCGACCATAGTTCATTGATTTTTTAAAGTTTGAACTTTTTTTAGGGTTCTTTTGTCAACTTACTTCTATAATCAAAGGTTTTTATCATGGTTACTCAGTTATTATAAAATAATAGTTGTATATTATAATATCATTGTTGAATGTAGAATGAAACAGGGTAATTGGAACGTAAGAGTAAAATAATACATACAGTCGAGCATAGCAACCTCCTTCACAACCTTTTTTGAAGTCCTTTATTGACAGATGTCAAAATGTCTTTTTTATTTACATGTGTGTATAAGTTGTGAAAATTTTAAGCATTAGTGTAAGTAATGCATATTTTAATTAATTTAATGTACTTCTAATGCATTTTATATAAAATAATTAGGTTTCTGCACTTCTCCTCCATATAAACTTTAACTATGCCAAATTTCACGTTCATCCGTTCGTCCAATTCTGTTAAAAAGGGATACAAAGTTTAGGCTTCATGTATTAATATATATGATTACGAGCTGATCCGGCACGCCTTGCTGTGGCTGAATTATTATACGTTGAATTAAAATTCATATCTATAATATTCGGTACTACAGTTTTCTGTCAACAAACTAATTAAAAGCGCCATCTATTCACTTATATAATATTTGTTTAGTTTAACCCTAAATTTGTGGTTACAGTAGTTATATCTCTTTAGTATGACCATCCGTGACGTGTTGCGTGTGTCTGTGTTATTTGTTTGTTCGTTTTAAATCTTGTATTAACATTAATATAACCGACTGAACGTCCGTTTATCATTCACATAGGCTCCCATCGAAAATCAGCGCTGCAGTACTACTTACTGTATTGCAGATTTTTGATGAATGGGTTCGCCAATTGTTGGACATCTATTTTTCATTTTTTTTCTGTCTAATTAGTTTGTGTAATTTAATTTAATTGTAATGTTGTTCCAACAATAAAGTATATCTTTCTTCGTTTCTTTTCTTCATTCGAGACTGAGACTTATAATTAACAACAATAATCAACATTGACAATCATTTAATTTGTAATTTAAATATATTGAGGCCATTAATCGAAATATAAATTATCCTATCTCTCAAGTTGGACCAATTATACATAAACGAATATTGGTTGAGTAGTTTCGGAGTTCATCGTGGACAAACATCATAGCACTGAAATTTTATAAAGATATAACATGCTAACATGCTTAACCTAGAGGAGGACTGATTCTCATACGACAACTACAGATACTTAGAAATAGATTGTCTTAAATTAAAGCTTAGCTTAACTTAGCTACCACTAGCATTAGGCAAACTCTACGACCATTCAACCTACTTCCTTTTACTTGGTGATACCTAATTGCAAGTTCTATGATTTAGATGTTTTTCAAGTATGATCATAAGTTTTACTCATTGGTCTTGAGAATTTTACTAGATCTCCGTCTCAGCTAGTGGGATTATACTCAGAGATATATGAGGCAGCAACTTGAGGCGAACTATATTTTTGATTTAACTTATGAGCGACCTATCTATTAACGCGTATCATTTTACTTATATCATTTATCTGCCTTGCACAGCTCTCCTTTCTCTCTCGCAATACGTTTCATTTCTCACATGTATGAATGTAAACAGAATGGTCGATCGCATTGAAAGACTACCATGAGTGGTCCAGCTCCTGGTCCGAAATATTAGCATTGTCAATTGTTAAGATCGCTACCCTGCAGTAAATTACACTTAAATCTGTTTTTACCTGTAACAGAAATCGTATAATAGAAAATATACTAATAAAGGTTTAAATCTATTCTCTACTGTTCGTTTACAGTCAAAATTTAATAAGCTACGCCTTTACTTGGTGCAATGTATTATTTGAAAAGCTTTTTTCAATAAACAGTAGTTACACCTTACATAAATCTCTCTCGTGTATCCCTGGGAAGCTATTAGAGAATGCTTCTTAACATTAAATCTTTCATTTGTTCAGTTACGTGCAATAAAGCATTAAATGGCTTTGCATTGCGAGATTATTTTTATTTCTATGAGAGTTATTTCGTTGTAAGGCTCTTTGTTCAGTTGTATAGTCAGGTCAGTATAGCTCAATGAATGGTATCTTTGTTTCTATATTCTGCATCTGCATTTGCTTTATAATGCTGCATACCACTTTGCATAACACTTTTCGATTACAGCGACCTTTAGAGATGTTATCAGCAGAAGCTATAAATTAATATACTATAGAAAATCTAACGTTCGATCAAACTTGGACCAAGTCAGGATTTTATTAAAGTAACTATGATATGTAGATGTAGATGGCCTAGCATTCAGTTTCTAGTATATGACTTCAAGCTTCCCAGCTCGTTATATTTTTAAAAAGTGCTAGTACAACTGATCAGTTCCAGTAAATATTTATCGCTTACCAGTAAGCCTTGATTCTTGAGTCGTATGAAGTGTTAATGTATTTCTACCCTTTCTACTTTATTTACTCTTAAGAATATTAGTTCTTCCTTGATGATAGTACTATTAAAGTCACGATAGTACATAGTAGAGCGACTTTAATAGTAAAGTCTGAGTTGTCTGCGTTATCATGCATATCATGTGACTAGGCCAAGTACATAAAATAATCTCTGATTATACTTCAAACATCCACAATACTTGAAAGCAGTGTATTTACTACCTGAATTGGTCGAACTCAAAGCTCAATCCTGCAAAGCGATTCACGGTCTGGTCACTTTTGCCATTTCTATTGTGGCTCCGAACTCGTGATCCAGCCGAGTGGTCTAACCAAAAGATAAACGCTACATTCACATCTCACAATGCAATATAATAAAACTCGTGTGTTCTGTAGGAGTGCGGTAGAATACTTCAACCAACGAATAAAAGTTACTGCTATCTTGTATGCGTGTTATGAATTTAATCTAATGATATGGGTCTCTTCAAAAAGGGACTGAAACGCACTCTTAAAGGCCGGCAACAGAACAGTGATGCTCTTGGTGTTGCAGTTCTCGATAGGCGACGGTAACCATTTACCATCAGGTGGGCTGCCTTTTGGCATAAAACAATTTAATAATATTACGAATCGCATCTGCCCATTTGTCGGAGTAATAAAAAATAATCTCATTTCATATTCCACGACATGAACAATTTCTATCTAGATTTCATTAGTATCCGTCTAGACATTTGAACGTGATTGATGAAGAAATGCTCAAACTAATGTACTTTCACGCTCAAAATCAAATATATTTTATAAAATTTAGGCCATGAGAAGGCACCTCATGAACATAAAGAAACTACCACCGGTTTGGAAAACAACAGAGATAATGAGAAATAGCAAGAAATTTAATTAGGTTCATCTTTTTTGGGGCTCTTTATTCCTTTATGATATCTATATGTATAACATTATGATGTGGATGATTTTTTTTATATGTAACAGAGATGCGAACGTAATGATATATGAGATAGATGTGTGGTATAACTAGAATGGATAATATTAGGAATTAGTATATAAGAGAAAGTATGAAAATAGAATAAGTGACAAGGAAGTTAAGAAAAGGATGTTAGCGTGGTATGTGCACGTCGTAAGGAGAGATGACTTTTTTAATTATTTTATAGGCTTAGCGTTTGACCACGATCTCATCTAAATTTAAATGATAATGTGTCGTAAGATGATGAACACGCTAAATCTAAAGAGGAATTGGATCTCAACTGCAGCTGCCAGAATATACCAATAGGTGCTTGGCGTCATATTTTCAATTTGAGGGTGGTAGCTACTAGCCAGGCGAACTTAGAAAAAGCCCTACCAACAAATTACGGTTTCACCACGATATTTCCCATTACTGAAAGTTGCGACTTGGGTGCCAGGATTCGAACCCACGTCCCTTAATTAAGCCAATCTCACTTCAAAAGCTATCATCGTTCGAGGTAAATGACAAGGATGAAAATTTACATAAATAGAAAAATGTATGAAGATTGATGGATAAATAAGTAAAGTTAGCCCAAAGATGTTATTTTTTTTTAATTGTAGCACGGCAAAATGACTACACTATGACTGATGGTAAGCATAGTACGATCTAAAAACAATGGTGACCACCGAGTGACTCACTACTCATCGCCGGTCGTCGCTGTCATGCCTGCGAAAAGCTGGATATGCACAGGCTGATCCCGAAACGCGACCCGCAGAAGCGAATCACTATGACGGGTTTTTCGCCATATACACGGTCGTTGCGATGCAGTCAGACTGTAAAACCCTACCACCCCGCAAGTTAGTTATTCAAGTTATTAAGATACTGAGGAGAGTGGAATACCGTGGTACCCTAATTAAGTGGAAAGGAAATAAATATTTATTTAGTTTTGAACCATAGGCTATAGTTATCTTATGGTAAATGACATTATAGCTCAGGATGGTCGACATGCTAAACGTAAAGAAGGATTGGCTATCAAATGCATCTATAGGAATACACTTATAGGCTATTCATTACGACGTTTACCTTCACGAATAGCTCTGGCTCATCGAATGTAGGTTGATACTGTATTGCAGTATCTGAACACATTACCACTGATAATAAAAACCTGAACCTAAACTGATAGTTAAGGAGTAACAGGTTAGCATGGTATGGGCATGCCATGAGGAGAGATGAAGACCATGTAACTAGAAAAGCTTTGAGTATGACGGTCGATGGATATCAGAGTAGAGGAAGACCGAAGAAGGTATGGGTGGATTGTGTGAAAAATTATATGTATGTAAAAGGTGTGAATACTGAGATGACATCTGATAGGCGAGCGTGGGAAAGGAAAACATGTTGTGCCGACCTTACTTATGTGGGATAAGGGTAAGAAGATGATGAATAAAAACCACCGATATGAAAAAAAATTATATTCTAAACGCTTTTCGGTGATTAATGGATACTCTGCCGTACTTATTCGACAAAAACCTGAAAATATATTTCCCAGGTTATTATTTTGAGGTAATAGCAAAAAATAATGATACGGGAATGATCTGGACTTCTCTTTTCCCCAAATACTAAATACTAACAGCAGATATTGCCTTTTATTTTGAAATAACTACGTAAAACGGTTTTCTACTAGATCCAGGAATATATTCCTGGGTTTATTCACTTTATCCAATTTAGGTTCTCATAAATATTAAAGCTACCACCGGTTCGGAAAACAGCCCATACATTGAGAAGAAGAATCGGCAAGAAACCTGTTCTGGTTAATGTCGAGTGCCAAGTATACAATCTTTCCCAAGATAGACCTAGGTATATCTTGATAGAATTGGTCTTCAAGAGCAGTTGCCAGATATTTGACGACAAATTCAACTTAAGGGTATCTAGTCAAGCGTGCTCTGGAGGATGTACTATGGTTATGCGTTCATATCGTTTTTTTTCCATGTCCATCCATACATATAATACGAACGTAAATCTAAAGTGTCTGTACTTTTTAGAGTTTTGTGAATAAAAAATCTTGCAGGTGTCTTGGAATAAGTAATAGAATACAGTTCTATCATTTTTAGAAATAACTGTCTGTCTTTTTGTTTGAACACGCCACACTGCTAATCTATTGCGTTCGGAGCTGGTAGAGCCACGCTGAAGCTACAACTGGTTTCAGCCTGAATGGGTCGGCTGGAACGAAACCACCCTCTCACAGAAAACCGACGTGAAGTAACAGTGCTTGCATTGTTGCGTTTCGTTCGGTCAGTGAGAGCGCCGGAGGCCTATCTCCTCCTCCTCCCCCTACCCCCCTTACCCACTCCTCCCTCGCCCCAAACACAGGCTGGCAACGCACTTGCAACTCCTCTGGTGTTGCTAGTGTCTACGGACGGCGCTGATCACTTACAATCAGGTGACCTGTCTGTTAGTGTTATTGTAATTTTAATGACGATGCGACTTAAGTACGAAAGAAAAGTAGATAAGTAAATGGACTTAATACATTAGGATGATAAATCACAACTAGTGGGCGCCCAGTGGTCGACATTCGACCATAGTTCATGTAGAATGAAAAAGAGTAATTGGAACGTAAAAGTAAAATAATACATACAGTCGAGCATAGCAACCTCCTTCACGACCTTTTTTGAAGTCCTTTAGTGACAGATGTCAAAATGTATTTTTTATTTACATGTGTGTATATGTTGTGTAAAATTGAAGCAGTAGTGCGAGTAATGCATATTTTAATTAATTTAATGTACTTCTAATGCATTTTATATAAAATAAATAGCTTTCTGCACTTCTCCTCCATATAAACTTTAACCATGCCAAGTTTCACGTTCATCCGTTCGCGCATTTCTCTCAAAAAGGGATACAAAGTTTGGGCTTCACGTATTAATATATATGATTTTTTACATTAGGTTTCACGCGAACGGATTCAGGGGCACAGTTTGTAATATATAAAAGTCTCTGACCCAAAAAATTATTATATCAATTTATTAAAATCATTTAGATAGCTTTGTCCATGGATACGTTTACACAGGCTCTAAAAGAATCTATAATCATTCTTTAATATAATTACTTCATATTGAATAATTCATACTAGGCAGAAGCTTTGAAATAAATTGTAATTTCTTTTACACTGTACAATATAATCAGAGTTGATTTCGAATTCACTTTTGTTACTATATAATTTATAATTCCAACAGTTTATACGGGTACTGTTATTTTAGAACCTTTATATTGTATAAATTAACAAGAAGTTATTACATAAATTAACAGAACTTCGCTTGTAATAAGTTCTTGTTTATTAAACCATTCAGTACTCTAAACAAAGTTAATTTTATTAGCGATCTCTTTATTGATTTAATTATCAACAGTAGGCTGTGCTCGCTACTACATTTTTGTAAATTTGGTTTTGCTCTTCTTCTCAACTATAATGCCCGACTTTTGATTTGGTATGTCGTAGAGAAGACAGAGATAGCCGGCTAAATTCGGTTACGTATAGTATTATCTTTGTCTATCGCAGTCATTGCACTGTGCGATAGAGATAACGCTATACAATACCGAAGTAAGCCGATCTGAGTCAGATGTCTCACTCTTCTCTCTGACATACTAAATCAAAGGTAAATTAGAAAGTATGAGGGTGTTGGGGTGTAAGGGGTGTCAAATAACATCTAACACTTGAGACATCCAAGCCAACCTCACCTGCACGTGATGCACCCTGCTGAATAACGAACGAGGCAATGGCGAAAGCGGGGTGGTAAGGTTTTACAGCCTGACTGGGTCGCAACCACCATGTATATGGCGAAAAAGCCCGTCATAGTGATTCGCTTTTGCGGGTCGCGTTTCGGGATCAGCCTGTGCATATCCAGCTTTTTGCAAGCCGGCATGACAGCGGCGACCGGCGATGGATAGTAAGATGTCACTCGGTAGTCGCCATTGTTTTTGGATTGTACTATGTTTACCATCAGGCACAGCGCAGTCACTTTGCCGTACTACTATAAAAAAAAAAAAAATGATAAACGACGCGTTTTTGGAGAACCGACAAAAACCGAGAAAGTTCGAACCGTGGATGTCTATGTAAGGAAAGTACTATAAGCTTTACTCGCGTGATCGCCTCCTTACTATATACGGATTTGTGTAAGCTTACCTATATTTACATTAATCCCTGGATTTTCCAAAACCATAAAAGTTTAAGGTCCATACAAGCTAATTTAAATTTACACACACTAGTCAACAGACTCTTGGCAGCGTAATAAAAAAACAGTATCTATTACATTTGAAAAACTTGAATAATAAAAATGATGTAATGTAAATATATAATGGTAAAAAAAATATAATAATGGTATAATTAAAAAAAAATGGTTGAATATAAAAAATAAATGATCGGCCAATTTGAGATCTGGGTCTTAAAAAATCAGCCGTTGGGTCGAAATTTTTAACGCGAGTGAAGTCCTGTTACGTTATCCCTCCCTGTTAAAGAAAAACCTTGACAAATTATATACCAGAACCTTCGTCATGAATCACTTTAACTACTTGGGAAAACCGCATGAAAATACGTTCAGTAGGTTTTTAGAGTTTATCGCGAACAGACAGACAGACAGACATGTGACAGAGGACTTTGTTTTATAATATTTAGTAATCTTATGTCCTATCGTGAGACATATTTCACGTCACGCGCTCTTTGTTATATCTGTATCATTCACAATACTCTTTATCTGCAACGTGTTATCCAAAATAAACTAAACATTGATAACAGCTAAAACGCGCATAGATAATGTGGATTTTTCCCTACCGATAATCCCGTGTCGAATTCAGTTAGATAAGGTATAATAATCGACGCACTATATATAGCAATGGGAACCCCTCGTATCGGATTTAAGCTGGTAGAGTGCGTACACTCAAAATAATAAAAAAATATTAACGTTGAGAGCTGAGCTTTTATGTTTATCAGATATCCTGAGTGTTGGGAATAACTCGTGAATGGTGATTAGCGAATTGGCACTAACGGCCAGTTTCTGAGATACTCGGTTAAACTACAATTAGTTATTGATCAAAAGTTATCCATAAGATAAACTAACTGACGGATGGCTCGTTTAGTTTTACTGACATTTGTCGTATGATTGTGTGTTCAGAAACGCAATTTGACAACTTATCGAACCGATAACGCCATTGAACAGATAGACTACAATTAAAGTACCACAGAAACCGTTCATAAGTGGTAATGGTAGCTCACCAACAGGCTACTATACTTTCTAAAGTTATATACGGTCAATACTCATGTAAATTATGATAAACTTCACGCGTTAACTGCTTTCTTCAAAACGTAGCGAAACACTAACAGCACACTCAGTAATATCTTGAGCCTAGGTCGCCCCCGCGCGGAGCCCTCGAGATATTATTATCGCGATACAGTGACTCGCCTACATCACTTGAACACACATATGAGATCATCTCTCTCACACACGTGCACATACATACACATGGTGGGAGGGTTTTGTTTTTTTTCCCTCAACGAACTGAATCGAATAGTTTTAGTTCGTTTCATTCCGATATACACGTATTCATTTGTGAATCATGCAATTTCGATTGTATGGTTCACAAATGTATATATGTATGAATAGCTTAGAATAGTTAGCTAGGTCAGACGCGACTTTTTCCAGGTAACAGCCCAAGCCGAGGTGCGCGTGCGCCCTTGTGTATGTTACCTAAAAAACACCAAATCGGCTGAGTGCCTTAAGTGCTCGCCTTAGTAGTTCGGTGAAGCTGTGAAAACCCTGCAGGGTTAATAGCGTAGTCAGTTCGAGAAAAAAAAAAAAACTAACAGCACTTTTTATTTGTTGACTATTTTATTGTATTAATTGGCTGGTAAGTGGTATTTGTAGATGGTAGAGCCACGCTGAAGCTACTACTGGTTTCAGCATAAATGGATCGGCTCGCCCGGAGTACTACCACCCTCTCATAGAAAACCGACGTGAAGTAACAGTCCTTGTGCATTGTTGCGTTTCGTACGATCAGTGAAAGCGCTGGAGACTGGAGACCCATCTACTCTTCCCCACTCCTCCCTCCCCCCAAACACAGGCTGACAACGCACTTGCGACTAGTGTTGCTAGGCTTTATGGACGGCGGTGATCACTTTCCATCAGGTGACCCGTCTGTTCGTTTGCCTCCTATAATATAAAAAAAACTGGTTAGCGAATCGTTACGAATGTCGCTGAACTTTCGGTGAAGGAAAGAATCGTGATGAGATCATTGCATTCTTTCTAAGGCTAGCTACCTACTACCCTTAAGTTGAGACTATTGCTAAGAACCTTTAGGTAAGTTCCGGCGCGGCGGTTGGGCTTTAGAGCCCGTCCTCGTTTATTTAACATCGTTATTTAAAATCAGATGAAATTGTAGTCAACCTATAAAGTATTTTCTTTTATATGACAAAAAATACAACCCTGTCTTTTTGTTATCACGCTTTTATTAGCTTCACCAGTATGTATGTATGAAACCGACCCCTTTGAGCTCGATTTTGTCCTACTTTGAACGAACAGATTTAATTCAAACTTTGCACACCTGTCAAAGGTCGATGACAATGAAATAATCCGAGAAAAAAGTTTAAAAATATAACTAAAAAATGAAAAAAAAAGAAAAAAATTATAAAATGATATCTGGAGGTGCTGATATTAACATGCATCACTGTTAATTTTTTTATGAAAGCGTGTTTTTTTAGTTTTTTTAAACTATTATTTATTTTGATTTCATTACATTATTCTATATTCTATAGTGTAGAAATTTCGATACCTTTCTCTAATACTCATTATGAAATTTTTAAATATCCTAATGTGGTGACTCAATTTTTATATCAAAGAAAATTAGTGAAAACTATCAATTCAAATAATAAGATTAGATAATTTTTGGACAATGTAACAATAATTAAAAACTTTGATGTAGGTTAAATATAAAAGTTTTATAACTTAAAGGTTATAGAAAAAGATATAACTTAAAGAAAGTAATAACAAGAGATTAAGGGGCAGTTAGGGACTATCTACTTCGTGTATCAGTCGGGGTGACACCACATCGTCAAAAAATAAATACACACTAACCATTTCTATAAATAGAGAGAAATGCAAAGAAATGTTTTGAAAATATATCTGAAAAAAGACCAAGACATTCTTTTTTTCTGCTCTTAAAACACCTCTGTCCCCAAAAGCGTGATGTGTCGTTTCTGCTATCGTCATTTGCTCCACCTACGTCACGGAATTAATTAGTTTCCGTAATAAATTTGCGCTTATAATATTAGAGATTTAACATATTTACCGTTAAATTACACGCAAATATTTAGATCATTCGCGCTTCCATAAATAAGATCATATATTAGTAGAAAGGATTACAAACAACATTACTATTAATATATTGCGAATGCTTAATATATTCAAATTGGAAAATCAGTCCCGTAATAATAATGTAATTTTAGAATATTTCATTTTCTTATTACCTGGATTTCTTTTCTATGAGAGTTTTATTGAGATCGTTTATTTTTGAGCTCTCACTGCTATTACTTCCTAGCCACTAGCAAACTATACTTAATGTAATCCCAACTACAAATTTAAATATTGATAATACCAACCTTTTTCCTTGTTTCTTACAAAACCACGTCCGAGTCTCAGTAGTCCGGTGAAGCTGTAAAGACCCTGCAGGGTCAATAGCGTAGTCAGTTCGAGAAAAAAAAAAAAAAACATCCGAGTCATGAGTCGTTTTAATACAAAACGATTAGCAAATGTTTATATAATTAAACTATAGAGTTCTTTTTATTAATTAATTGTAAGATATAATGATATATCATACTTTATTCATTTACAACATGTCCGATTATTGTGTTTTTGCACCGTGTGATTTTTTCTTAACACGCTTCTTTTCCACGCCATCTAGTTACGGGTGGCGGCAACTGCTACTCATCAATGAACCCGAAGCGCAAGTCCACGTCGCCGGCAAGTCGACCTGCCATCTCATGATGAAATCGTTCGCCAATTTTCTTAAAGATGCAGACATCATTTACACACCGTGGGATACCACGTCGGACGCCGGGCTCAACTTTACCGAAAATTTAAAATTTTACCTCGGCTATAAATATACAAGTAAGTTTAATTTTGTATTACATTAAATATGGGAAGAATTTTAATAACCGGTTAATATATTGACCGCTAGATGGCAGTAAACTTATTTTCATCCTGCACTGCGATTTCTATTAACAATAAGGTAAATTGTTTGTTCGATAAATATTGGTTTTAATACGAATACAAACAGCTTCTACTTTAAGCATGTATATAATATAGTAATAAATGAACAAATCTTGTTAATTACATAAATGCATAATTGGTTTAAGCTAATTTAAAATACATTTTATATTTAGTTCTAGTACTCGACAATAGATGACGTAAAATACCTAAATTTGTTACCGACAGATATAACTGGGGTCGTGTTGTTATTATATACGACACACCGGCTTATAACGATCGACTCGGTGGCGACGGTGGCTACCTTCTAGCGGCCACCATTCACAATTATATGATTAGTTATGGGATAGAAGCGTTCGGCTGGGAAATACAAGCCCAGATGAATAACGAAGATATGTTGCTTCAAATAGTGGGGAATAATTATGCCAGTGAGTTTGAGTTTGACGCGTGGTTTTGAGGCTTAACACGGGTGGCGGATATTTGATTTTTTGTTCTCAAACGCGTGAGTTATGTTTAAAAAAACTATACACGCTATCACAAAATTCATATTTGCACATTTTAGAATTATAATGTATTCAAGTAGCTGTTTTTAAACTAATTTATATGATAAATACGATACTATGAATAAAAATATTGTTAGAGTGGCCAACATTTTTGCAAACTACTATTTTTATTTTATGTTCTGTTTTTTCATAATAATAATGAATATAAAAATAATGCTCTTTGATTCTCTTTGCTTTATAAATATTTATACAAAAGAGATGACACAAAAAAACCTCAGCACATTTTGAACAATGCACTGTTTTAAGCACTGATTTTTTTTCGAACTATTAACATTATAAACTATGTTCAATATGCTCAATAAAATAACTGGACGACCGGAATAATGATTATTAAACGTTGTACAGGCACGTATGCAAATTTAATATCGTTAATGAAATTTATATGTCTAGACAAGACTAACTATTTTAGACGAATTATTTTATTTTGAATTATATTTGAAACCAATATGATACGATGTGAGTCGGTATCATCTTTACATATATCAAAATCAAGTGACACCTTTTTTTTGACGTGAGGTCGTATAAATCGACGAAGGCCGGCTGCACGCACGATAAAGCGTGACTTATTGTCACGTTCCCCCTGAGCCGAGCGTGCAAGCGAGAGCGCAGAACTAGCGATAGAGAGGTCTAAGTCTAAGCGTTCGGCTTGTATCGCATCTATCTCTCTTTCACGTCATCGGCCGATGCGTCCGAGTCGTTATCACGTAAAATTACCGTCCATAAACCAACTTTACAGACAACCAATCTTTTCCTGCCTTTTGGGTTACCCATGTACAAAATTCAGTTCCGTTCAGGAACGTTACATTATATTGCAGGAAGCGATGAGTACGCCTATAGCCTTATAGATGGCACTAACCATGACCTTGCACGCATCTGGAAAATTAAACAAAATATATTCGATAGTAAAATTAACGCGTTACCTATTAATAGTGTAGGATGCGTTAATGTTAACACGTTGAATCTTAACATAGTAAGAGATTTGATTCCATTTTAAACGTTTTAAAAAAGCAATCAACAATGAAAACGGACAATAAAATGGGGAAACAAAAATGGAATACTGTTCGCATCTCTGGGATGGATCTGCTCAATACCTCCTTGATGCACTAGACAGGTTGCAGCAACGGGCTGTCCGTATTGTGAATGATGCAGACGTTACTAACAACCTTGAACTGCTTCAGTTGCGAAGAGACATCGCCTCACTGAGGGTCTTTTATCGTCTATATCATGGCGAGTGTTCTGAAGAGCTGTTTGATCTCATTACATCTTCTCCTTTCCACTATCTGCAGGGTGGTAGGGTTTTACAGCCTGACTGGGTCGCAACCACCATGTATATGGCGAAAAAGCCCGTCATAGTGATTCGCTTCTGCGGGTCGCGTTTCGGGATCAGCCTGTGCCTATCCAGCTTTTCACAGGCCGGCATGACAGCGGTGACCGGCGATGGATAGTGTGTCACTCGATGGTCGCCATTGTTTTTGGATTTTACTATGCTTACCATCAGGCATAGTGCAGTCACTTTGCCATGCTACAATAAAAAAAAAAACTATAGAACTACACGGGCGGGTACGCGTCTCCACAGTTTCACAGTAGCAACCATCCCGGCAAGAACGAAGAAGTTCGAAAGCTCTTATTTTTGTCGTACTGTGAAGATGTGGAATCGTCTCCCAGCCAATATGTTTCGTTTCTCTTACGACATGGGGTCCTTCAAACGAGGCGTGAAGAAGCACTTTTGCAGGTCGGCATGATAGCGATGACTGCCATTGCTATTTAACACTGACACTCGCCGTTATTTATAGACTGTACTGTACTTTCCATCAGGTACAGTGCAGTCATTTTGCTGAACCAGTTTAAAAAAAAAGAGCTGTGCTGTATGTAATATGTAATAAATATATGTAATAATTTGATGGTGGTTTGTTCTGTGCGCGCTTCAGGTCCGTAATCAATTCGAATAATCTCCACGCACCTCATTTATGCACAAAACACTCGGTCTTATCAGAGTAATGCGTCTAATATCTACCTTGTTGCCGTACATATATACTAGGCTCAGAGTATTTATTGCTACATTTGTAGGTGAATTAAATGTGGTTTGCGTATGAACGAAAATTCCTTGTAATGAAAAATCACATTTAGCTTTTTATATCTTACAAACGATGCAGTTCAGAAGAACTATATTGGGTTTGTCTTTCTTATTTAAGATTTTGAATGGCTATACTGACAGTTAAGTTTTTGGGAAGTATACATGAAAATCTCGAAACAACGATCGTTTGCAGAAACGTAAAACGTTCTTCCTGTCAAAGTACCTACTCAACATACACATGACAAAACTCACCCTTCTACCCAGTGTGCCGTAAATTTGATATTTCTTACTGTTAGTTAGCCAAATTGAAAAAAAAAACAAGTGTGTCTTAGACCACACGACTGAAGTAAAACTTATTTATCTCCATCTATATGTATATACACATATATTAATTTTCTACAATTTTTAAAATTGATAATGGGTTTTACTAACTATGGGCTATCTTCACTAACTTATATATCCCTCTCAACTTCCATTCGCCTCCCCCGATCACAAGTTTTCGTAACGCTCTCGTCACGTATTCACTAGCTTACTACTCAAGTCAAGAGTGCGTAAAGTCTTACTTCAAAAAATGGGTTTAAAATTTATAATTTAATTTATATGTAAAACTTTGTATAAATGAATACTTCATTTACGTTTTTATGGTTCAGAATAATATTATTATTATTTCATATCTGGTAGGTTACAATGGTTTACAACGTCGTTAGTATAATGTCAACAAAACTTAATCGTCTCAATAGACATTGTGGCGTCATTTATGGGTTGCCAGCGTACAAAATGCCGCTCCGTTCAGAAACGCTGGTTTCGATTAACCATTTTGGTGAAATAAAAGAAATCATGAATAAAACTATGGTCACACTCACACTTTATAATGTTGTGTTCCTAATCGATTTAAAAATATCTTCCCTTTTGTTTTTCTGTGTATTAAATCAAAGAATAACTCAACTTGAATCCTGTAGTCTAGTACCACCCTCTCATAGAAAACCGACGTGAAGTAACAGTGCTACCATTGTTGCGTTTCGTTCGGTCAGTGAGAGCGACGGATACCCAACTCCCCTCCCCTCTCCTCTCTTCTCTCCCTCCCCTAATCCTTCCTCCCATAGGGTTGCAACGCACTTGCGACTCCTCTGGTGTTGTTAGTGTCCATGGACGGTGGTTATCACTTATGACGTAAAAAAAACATACATACCTTACAAAAAGGGTAATTGTCCTACCACTAGAAGTTTGATGTCATTATTGGAGAGATTCGATAAGATTCTTTTTTTTTCGAACTGACTACGCTATTGACCCAGCAAGGTCTTAAACAGCTTCACCGGGCTACTAAGGCGAGCGCTTGAGGCACTCAGCCGATTTTATTTTGACAACTAGCTCAAGGGTGCACGGCACACTTCGGCTTTGGTAATAATAAGATTCGATTTCTGGTTTCCACGGTCGATAAGTCATCCAATGTTTATTCGAAACAACGAATTTCATATACAGGCTGTAACAATATGTATATCGCTAGAGTACGTTTGTTTTTCTGACAACAATTATGTCAAGTAGATTCTGTCACTTGTGAACTCAGCCGTTTCGAAAATCATCTGAACTATGATGATAAACAAGAGGAAGTTGATTCTGAAAATGCGTCGATCGACATAATGTCGAATGTAACAATGACCTTGACCTAATTATGATAGGAAAGTTTCGTTATTTGTGCGGATCTGACGCTGTCTAACATTATTTTTGTTCATGTGTACTTTTCACTACTGCGCTATGAGATTTTATCGATTATGTTCACTGTTACCATACTTACATTGCTATATCGTCCTTCTCTAAAAGTTCATGTTCATCGTAGCAAATGAATTAACATTGAAAAAGTTATAATAAAAATAAATATTACTTTTTCTTTAAAAAGAAAATAATCATATTGTTTTTTACTTAGTTATTACGTAGAACTTCCAAGAAAAGGGAATTATTAATATCTTTCTCAATTGTAAATGATCTTGTCGAAATATTAAATAGATCAAGATTTGTACGCTTTGTTCGCAAGTCCAATTAAATGTTTCAGGTATAATGGAGTCGCTTAACAATTGGTTCAATATTTGCAACAACAAATACAAAGAAACGGTATGGTTCCAAAAGGTCGTAAGTAATATTATAAATGAGAACGTGACTTTGTTTATCTGGTTATTTGTCATGTCTTCCTGCTTTAACTTACTCAAGCGATAACTATGAAAATCTAGATTAAGTTGTTAGGGTTACGGAAACGGACATAAACAATTCGTTACAAAAAAGTAATGTTTCGAACAAGTCAATCGATTTCCATCTAATTGTTTTTTTATTAATTGTTTTAGCGTCTTTTTGTTTTAACCACAATATTTTTTCATGTGTAACATCTTCCTCTCGGTTGCCGGATATTTTTTTTTGGGAGTTATTTTGGAAAAGGGACGGAAATGTGTTACATGAAACCGGGAAAGCGCGCTATTTGATTTAACCAATGAGCACCCGCGGTAGTGGAGAGAATCAGCCGTGCACTCATCTACAGTTATACAGTGTTGTGTATACAATTTGAGGTTATATTTATATGTATAAACATTATTAAAAAAATGCGAGTTTTAATCTGGAATTATTCAAATAAATATTTTGGTGCGGATCTTTTTCATACTTCTGTGTAAATTTCTGTCGCAGTCAATATAATATCTTTCATTGTGATTATAAAAGTTTCCTCGATTTGAACAATATAATTATTGTGTACTAGCGGGCCCGGCAGACGTTGTCCCACCCTGATTGCCTTGAGTATAAAAAGATCCTTCACAAATTATATATCAAAACGTTCCCCGTGAATCACTTTATCCACTGGCCTTCTTCTTACCCTTATCCCACATAAGTAGGGTCGGTACAACATGTTTGTCATGTTGTGGTATATGATTTGGCTTAATTTTTACGATCGGCCGTCTGCCTGACATCAACCCTCCTTGGGATTATTTTGTTGTACCAACGTATTTATCATTATTAATTATATAGTTACGAAGTCTGATGGGATCCTTTAGCCTTCCAATTTTTCTGTAGGCTTTAACTTTTGTAGACACTACATGACAGACCAAGATCCCGTTAAAAATACTGTTATAATAATATAAAACATGAAAACTATAATAGAAAAATAAATGCAAATAAAATGACCACATTATCCACTGATGAAAACCATATAAAAATCCGTTCAGTAGTTTTTAAGTTTATCGCGAACAGACAGACAGACAGACGCGATAGGGGACTTTGTTTTATATGCAATGATCACATGTGTACCAACGTGTGTGCCTCACGAACTCAAACATGTATTTTATATCTGTCAAATCGGCTAAATCAGAGTTTCCCAAACTATGAACCGCGGCGCTCTGATGGGCCGTACAAAGTAAAGAGGGGCGCCGTAAAGCACTCCTCCTAACCTTTCGCCGGTAGCTTAACTTAGTTATTGGCGTGTACAATTTAATCTATTAAATTGCCAACACAAACAGATCCAGACAAAATTTATGCTAATGTAAATGGTATCTTTGTACGTATTTTATCGACTGTATTTATTTCAACTAGCTTGCTAGGTTAGGACGCCGTGACAAAATACTAAACTTGAAAGTGCACCCCGGACTGATAAAGTTTGGGAACCCCTGGGCTAAACTAAAAGAACCAAGTTCGAAAACCACAATCTCACCTAATGATAAACGACGATATCTAAGATTGTGAACTCGTAGAGTAATGTTCTTTTATTTATTGTAAAAAGTGGTATGGTATTTAGTTTTTTATACTTAATATTTTCTGAATTTTATCCGTATAGGTACGTTTAGACTGGTCTCAAAATCCGTTGATAATTTCAGTCTAACGTAAAATTTTTGCAAGCACCACTCTTATACTTATTTTTCCATCAAAACAATAAATTATGGGGACTTTAACTCAGTATTCAGGAGTGATTACTCAATCTTACTGAGGTATGTGGTTACCTAAGATAGCTACAAGTAGTAGTGACCGTATACTACATAGAATTGCATGTCAGTTATTTAATTTAATAAGAGCAAGTTATAAATTTGTATATTGAGGAAAACGTTTTGGCTTAACACAAAAATAAATAATTTCCCTTGAGAGGCTACACGAGAACTTACTCTTTGCAATAACGTATGATGTCACAAGCTGTATGAAATAAGGTCTGTCTTACATGCGTCCTTATGTATACCAGAAACTAACAAGTCAGTTTTCGAATTCAGGCGTTATGTACCAACTTTATTAAAAACTTCTTTGATAGTTAAAATTAAAGCTAAAGAGGTTATAGAGATTTTAAATCTATAAGCATACAAAGTACTACATTTCTTGCTGGTAACGTAATGTCGACGAAATCAACCATTATTACCTCTCTTACCTACTGACACGTTTACTAATTCAGTAAATGAAATAGCGTTTGCGTTAGAAGAAATATATTTTGTGATTGGACGGATCAAAATCAAGGAGACTGACTGTCAAACAATTATACTAAAATTACATTTACGCCTTATAAAGCCGTAGTCGCAGTTCGCTTGAAATCGCTTCTCTTCTTCCTCTTCCTCCGTTCTGGTATCTTGAAAACAATTCCACTCGAAAGTCAAGTTCAAGTTAATACGAGCGAAGATGCGAACAAGAGTTAGTTTGGCGTATCTTTCGTTTAGGGACGCACACTTACATATCTATAGAGTGCATGCTATGGTTATGCAGGGGTCAAAGTTCACTCATCGTTTTCCCGTTCAACTATAATATTCTACAGCAGTTCGATTGACGACGTATATGTAATAAAACGTGTATTTAATAAATCTGTGTCTATGTCTAATTAGTTATAGTGAGTAATATGCAATGAATGTAAGAACAATATAAACCTCCTATATAAGGCACAAGTTCGGCCTTGCGTGGAGTATTGTTCGCACCTCTGGGACGGTTCCGCCAAATACCTACTAGATGCCCTGGACAGGTTGCAGAGACGGGCTGTCCGCATTGTTAATGATTCAGACATTACACAATTTATAGAGCCGCTTCAGTTGCGCAGAGACATTGCCTCACTGAGCGTGTTCTACCGTCTGTATCATGGCGAGTGTTCTGAAGAGCTATTCAATTTAATACCTTCCTCTCCTTTTCCTACCCGAACCACGCACGCTGGGCCCCGGAGCCATAGTTTTACGGTAAATCCTATCTGGGCACGAACTAAAAAGTTCGCAACTTTTTATCTCTGCCGTACCGTGAAGCTGTGGAAGGCCGGCCAGTGTGTTCCCTCCTTCCTATAATATGGGGTCCTTCAAGCGTAACGTGAAGAGACATTTATGCAAGCCGGCATGACAGCGGCGACCGGTGAGGAATAGTGTGTCTCTCGGTGGTCGCCATTGTTTTTAGATTATACTGTGCTCACCATCAGGCACAGTAAAGTCACTTTGCCGTGCTACGATAAAAAAAAATCTTTATGTTTATGAAATGAAATATACTTAATATTTATGAAATATTGACTTTTATTCAGTAATCAAACCGGGCTCGCACATAAACATAGAATAATATACATTAAGTACCTAAGACACCTGAATTGTGATGGAGATGCTGGGATGTGTACATTTCTTTAATTTAAAGACACGTGTATCACAACCTTTAGGTCTTATAATAATTGTTACTGTTTGAGTTGGTTTTTTTTTTTTTTTTCGAACTGACTACGCTATTGACCAAGCAAGGTCTTAACAGCTTCACCGGACTACTAGTTTGAGTTACGAGTGAGTTTGAGTTAGTTTGAGTTTGAGTAGTACGTTTTGAGTTGGAATGCGAGGTAATTGCTCGTTAGTAAAGGATTCTTGCTATATTCTGTTAGTTATTTATATTGTGGGATATATGTCTATTTGTGTCGGAATAAAATTGTGATACGTTTTTATTGATTTAAAACATAACTATATGAACTACCTTAACTAATTTGTTATAACTGTAAATGTTAGTTTTTTTTGTTTATGTTTTCAGACGATTATTAGCCAACCGATTATCATGAAATTCTGCTTATACGTTGGTAGCTCAGAAAAGGACTTGGGGATTTAATGCAGATTTTTTTATACCATAGGAGGCAAACGATCAGGTGTGTCACCTGTTGTTAAGTGATTACCACCGTCCATAGACACTTGCAACACCAGATAAGTCGCAAGCGTGTTGCCAGCCTGTGTTTTTGAAGAAGGGGGAGTTGGGTATCCAGCGCTCTCACTGGTCGAACGAAACGCAACAATGCAAGCACTGTTACTTCACGTCGGTTTTCTGTGAGACAGTGGTACTACCCCGAGCGAGCGCACCGACCGACCGACACAGCGTGGCTCTACCACAGTTCCAAAGAGATACACTACATTACCGCGAGCATGTTTTTTTCTCAATAACTCCGCAATACGAATTATTACATTGTGTAGGGGTAAGTCAGGACTAGTAAAATACCTTCTTATAACAATCAGATCACATTTTATTTACTAGCGTATTCGTTCTAATCTCAACATTCATGGTGGTAGAGCCACGCTGAAACTATTACTGGTTTCAGCATGAATGGGTCGCCTCGACTGGGGTAGTACCATCCTCTCATAGAAAACCGACGTGAAGTAACAGTGCTTGCATTGTTGCGTTTCGTTCGGTCAGTGAGAGTGCCGGAGGCGCATCTCCCCTCCCCTCTCCTCTCCTCCCCTTAACCCTTCCGCCCAAAGGGTGGCAACGCACTTGCGACTCCTCTGGTGTTGTTAGTTACTTTACATCAGGTGACACACCTGTTCGCTTGCCAACTATGACATAAAAAAAACATCGACTGACTTTTATATTACGTTTTACTAATGTCTGTGAAGTTGGCATACAAAGATATCGGAATCGTGAAACAAAAATGAGTTCTGATATTCAAATCAATAGTTCTGGAGTTCCTGAAATTTAGGAAAATAGTTCTGCATATAAATACCCTATAAGGGCATAAGACATATGGGGGTGCCAACTTCACGCAGCATACAAAGGTCGTGACAGAGGAGTTCTGAAGGGAGTTCTGGGCTTCTTTTCAATAGTTCTGGAGTTCTTTGCAGTATGAGCAATAGTTCTGCATAATTAAAGCCATGGCAGCCAATTGAAAATTACACCCTATAAGTATGAAAAAAATCAACTCTCGATTTTTGAATACTTCTAAGGAGTTCTGGGCTCCTTTACAATAGTTCTGGAGTTCTTTGCAATATGAGCAATAGTTCTGTATAAGAACTATTGCTCATATTGCAAAGAACTCCAGAACTATTGTAAAGGAGCCCAGAACTCCTTAGAACTATTCAAAAATCGAGAGTTGTTTTTTTTCATACTTATAGGGTGTAATTTTCAATGGGCTGCCATGGCCTCAATTATACAGAACTATTGCTCATATTGCAAAGAACTCCAGAACTATTGTAAAGGAGCCCAGAACTCCTTAGAACTATTCAAAAATCGAGAGTTGATTTTTTTCATACTTATAGGGTGTAATTTTCAATGGGCTGCCATGGCCTCAATTATACAGAACTATTGCTCATATTGCAAAGAACTCCAGAACTATTGTAAAGGAGCCCAGAACTCCTTAGAACTATTCAAAAATCGAGAGTTGATTTTTTTCATACTTATAGGGTGTAATTTTCAATGGGCTGCCATGGCCTCAATTATACAGAACTATTGCTCATATTGCAAAGAACTCCAGAACTATTGTAAAGGAGCCCAGAACTCCTTAGAACTATTCAAAAATCGAGAGTTGATTTTTTTCATACTTATAGGGTGTAATTTTCAATGGGCTGCCATGGCCTCAATTATACAGAACTATTGCTCATATTGCAAAGAACTCCAGAACTATTGTAAAGGAGCCCAGAACTCCTTAGAACTATTCAAAAATCGAGAGTTGATTTTTTTCATACTTATAGGGTGTAATTTTCAATGGGCTGCCATGGCCTCAATTATACAGAACTATTGCTCATATTGCAAAGAACTCCAGAACTATTGTAAAGGAGCCCAGAACTCCTTAGAACTATTCAAAAATCGAGAGTTGATTTTTTTCATACTTATAGGGTGTAATTTTCAATGGGCTGCCATGGCCTCAATTATACAGAACTATTGCTCATATTGCAAAGAACTCCAGAACTATTGTAAAGGAGCCCAGAACTCCTTAGAACTATTCAAAAATCGAGAGTTGATTTTTTTCATACTTATAGGGTGTAATTTTCAATGGGCTGCCATGGCCTCAATTATACAGAACTATTGCTCATATTGCAAAGAACTCCAGAACTATTGTAAAGGAGCCCAGAACTCCTTAGAACTATTCAAAAATCGAGAGTTGATTTTTTTCATACTTATAGGGTGTAATTTTCAATGGGCTGCCATGGCCTCAATTATACAGAACTATTGCTCATATTGCAAAGAACTCCAGAACTATTGTAAAGGAGCCCAGAACTCCTTAGAACTATTCAAAAATCGAGAGTTGATTTTTTTCATACTTATAGGGTGTAATTTTCAATGGGCTGCCATGGCCTCAATTATACAGAACTATTGCTCATATTGCAAAGAACTCCAGAACTATTGTAAAGGAGCCCAGAACTCCTTAGAACTATTCAAAAATCGAGAGTTGATTTTTTTCATACTTATAGGGTGTAATTTTCAATGGGCTGCCATGGCCTCAATTATACAGAACTATTGCTCATATTGCAAAGAACTCCAGAACTATTGTAAAGGAGCCCAGAACTCCTTAGAACTATTCAAAAATCGAGAGTTGATTTTTTTCTCTGGGCTCCTTTACAATAGTTCTGGAGTTCTTTGCAATATGAGCAATAGTTCTGTATAATTGAGGCCATGGCAGCCCATTGAAAATCACACCACGTACTTGTAAGTATGCAAAAAATCAACTCTCGATTTTTGAATAGTTCTAAGGAGTTCTGGGCTCCTTTTCAATAGTTCTGGAGTTTTTTGCAATAGTTCTGTATAACTGAGGCCATGGCAGCCAATTGAAAATTACACCCTATAGGTATGAAAAAAATCAACTCTCGATTTTTGAATAGTTCTAAGGAGTTCTGGGCTCCTTTACGATAGTTCTGGAGTTCTTTGCAATATGAGCAATAGTTCTGTATAATTGAGGCCATGGCAGCCCATTAAAAATACTATTCAAAAATCGAGAGTTGTTTTTTTTCATACTTATAGGGTGTAATTTTCAATGGGCTGCCATGGCCTCAATTATACAGAACTATTGCTCATATTGCAAAGAACTCCAGAACTATTGTAAAGGAGCCCAGAACTCCTTAGAACTATTCAAAAATCGAGAGTTGTTTTTTTTCATACTTATAGGGTGTAATTTTCAATGGGCTGCCATGGCCTCAGTTATACAGAACTATTGCTCATATTGCAAAGAACTCCAGAACTATTGTAAAGGAGCCCAGAACTCCTTAGAACTATTCAAAAATCGAGAGTTGTTTTTTTTCATACTTATAGGGTGTAATTTTCAATGGGCTGCCATGGCCTCAGTTATACAGAACTATTGCTCATATTGCAAAGAACTCCAGAACTATTGTAAAGGAGCCCAGAACTCCTTAGAACTATTCAAAAATCGAGAGTTGTTTTTTTTCATACTTATAGGGTGTAATTTTCAATGGGCTGCCATGGCCTCAGTTATACAGAACTATTGCTCATATTGCAAAGAACTCCAGAACTATTGTAAAGGAGCCCAGAACTCCTTAGAACTATTCAAAAATCGAGAGTTGTTTTTTTTCATACTTATAGGGTGTAATTTTCAATGGGCTGCCATGGCCTCAGTTATACAGAACTATTGCTCATATTGCAAAGAACTCCAGAACTATTGTAAAGGAGCCCAGAACTCCTTAGAACTATTCAAAAATCGAGAGTTGTTTTTTTTTCATACTTATAGGGTGTAATTTTTAATTGGCTGCCATGGCCTCAATTATACAGAACTATTGCTCATATTGCAAAGAACTTCAGAACTATTGTAAAGGAGCCCAGAACTCCTTAGAACTATTCAAAAATCGAGAGTTGATTTTTTGCATACTTATACGGTGTGATTTTTAATGGGCTGTCTTAGCCACAATTATACAGAACTATTGTTCATATTGCAAAGAACTCCAGAACTATTGTAAAGGAGCCCAGAACTCCTTAGAACTATTTAAAAATCGAGAGTTGATTTTTTTCATACTTATAGGGTGTAATTTTCAATGGGCTGCCATGGCCTCAGTTATACAGAACTATTGCTCATATTGCAAAGAACTCCAGAACTATTGTAAAGGAGCCCAGAACTCCTCAGAACTATTCAAAAATCGAGAGTTGATTTTTTTCATACTTATAGGGTGTAATTTTCAATTGGCTGCCATGGCTTTAATTATGCAGAACTATTGCTCATACTGCAAAGAACTCCAGAACTATTGAAAAGAAGCCCAGAACTCCCTTCAGAACTCCTCTGTCACGACCTTTGTATGCTGCGTGAAGTTGGCACCCCCATATGTCTTATGCCCTTATAGGGTCTTAATATGCAGAACTATTTTCCTAACTTTCAGGAACTCCAGAACTATTGATTTGAATATCAGAACTCATTTTTGTTTCACGATTCCGATATCTTTGTATGCCAACTTCACAGACATGTTTTACTATCATACAGTTATATTACAAAATGTATTTTCATCCAAATATACTAAAAATATCTAAATTACTTTAGATAATTCCCAAATTATGAATTACTGCTAATTATTAAAGATATAAACAAACTTATTTCCGGATTCCAACCTTATTTATAGTTGACGAATAAGTATTATTATTTAATATTTTCTAATTAGCTACTATTTAAAATATTTAACAATACCACTACATGTAAACGAATTAATTAATTATGAATAGGAATTATTATATTATGAGCAATTAGAAATAAAATAATTAATCTACTTTATTTCCGGATTTCAGTCTCCGGTTCACACATTTTACGAATCAAAATATGGTAATATGTATGTAATTAAATTTGTATAATTAACCTAACAATAATATACCACACAACTCATAATATCTCTCTAGGTACCGAGTGAAAATCAGCGCTGGAGGACTTACCTCCTACAAGCACATATACTGAATCGGGGCCCATTTGCTAAATCCTATTTTTTTTTTGCATTTATATTATTTCACATCATCATCTTCTTATCCTTATCCCACCTAAGTAAGGTCGGCACAACATGTTTTCCTTTTTTTTTCGAACTGACTACACTATTGACCAAGCAAGGTCTTAACAGCTTCACCGGACTACTAACGCGAGCGCTTAAGGCACTCAGCCGATTTTATTTTGACAACTAGCTCAAGGGTGCGCGGCACACCTCGGCTTTGGCTGTTGCCTGATACATGCAATTCGCGACCTATGTAAGCTAACCCAAGCTAAGCTAACTAATCATACATATATGAGTTGTTGAAACATATATGTGTACCAAGCATACATAACTCAACAACTCTTATATATATTTAATATCGGATAATATTCAAAACTTTTTCAGTTTGATAAGGGAAAAACGATAAAACCCTTCCACTTGCATGTGTAAGCGTGTATACGTGCACGTGTGTGGAGGTGATATGAGTAATGTTGTCGCAGTGATGTAAGATTTTGTGTCACTGTATCGCGCGAGCAGCGTACTCAAGGGCTCCACGCCGAGGGAACGGACCTAGGCTTGAGCAGTTGCCGAGGGGGCCTAGTCTATACATGTTTTCCTTCTCCACTCTCGCCAATCAGATGTCATCTCAGTATTCACACCTTTTACACACATATCATTTTTCACACAATCCAGCCATACCTTTTTCGGTCTTCCTCTACTCCATCGACCATCATACTATGAACTATATGTTTATCAGATATCAAAAGAGTAAGATTTGTATATATATTTGGATATAGCGCGTACAAGGATTATTTATTTGAAGACCTAATACAGAGAGCAGAAGCCTGCTATTGAGAATCATTGATGCGATCCAGAACAATTCGCTCGTGTTTTGTGTGAAAGTTGGCATTCGTCCAAAAATAAACACGTCCTGTTATGATGTGGTAGCTGTAGGGTTTCCATGTATTTTAATTTCTATGTATTTTGTTTTAAAAATTACAGAATCAATGTTGAATAATAAGACTCCTCTGACGCTCTGCGATCGTTAAACTACTATGTAAGTAGAATTTTTGTAATTTCTGGTACCTCCCCGTCCCCCTGGTAGGCAAAAGATAGCGATCGTTAAAGTATTACGTAAGCACAATTTTTGTAATTTCTGGTACCTCCTCCCCCTGGTCAGCAAAAGATAGCAATCGTTAAAGTATTACGTAAGCAGAATTTTTGTAATTTCTGGTACCTCCTCCCCCTGGTCAGCAAAAGAAAGCAATTGTTAAAGTATTACGTAAGCAGAATTTTTGTAATTTCTAACCTCCCCCTCCATCCCATCCCATCGTATCTATCCCTCATGAATATTATTTCTAGATGAAATGTTCCCTATATTCTCTTATTTACTATTGACAAAATGTATGCAAAAGTTCAAGACTATTAGTTGAAGAGATAAGACGTGAAATCGAAACCAATAAAAAACTCACATTTACGTTTTTTAACCCGAAAGCAAGCAGAACTCATATAACCGTAAATCAATACTATCACTTGTGAAAAATCTCGTAAAACTGGAAATACAAAGTATTATTGTTATAAAGAAAACCTGTTAAATCCCAAGCGAGTCCAATACACGAATTGAAAGTCGTTTATCGGCCCAGTTAAAGTCAATTTAAATCTTTAACTGAAATATACAAAATATAAATGAATATTGGTCAGGAAATATACTCAATTTCATCAAGAATTATTGGTACATCTTTATAATCTATTTATTTCAATAATAAAGAGATAAGAAGAGGGATAAGATGAAATGATCTGAATCTAGCTCCATATCCTCAAGAATTCCATAAAGATTTACCTTTTACAAGTATTTAATTATATTTCTATTGTAAAGAAGCATTAGGTATTGATGTAGGTTGTAGAGCCACGCTGAAGCCACGAATTACTGGTTTTAGCATGAATGGGTCAGCTCGTCCGGGGTACTACCACTCGACCCACAGAAACACTGATGTCGAGTAACAGTGCTTGCATTGTTGCATTTCGTTCGGTCAGTGAGAGCACCGGAGGTCCCCTCCCCTCTCCCACTCCCCTCTCACCCCTCCCTCAAACACAAGCTAGCAACGCACTTGCGACTCCCCTGGTGTTGCGAGTGTCTACGGATGGCGGTGATCACTTAACGTCAGGTGATAAGCCTGTTCGTTTGCCTCCTATGATATAAGAAAAAATGTAAGTTCAAACGTTCTGTCATATTTTATTATTCTACTTATAGAGAGTTACGATTTTCATCACGATTTGTTTAAATGGAATTCACTATTGTCGACCCCCATTTGCAGGTCGTCGAGCCCCAGATATTGTTTTACCTCGCGTGGACCCCTTGACGCTCGAAATCGACTTCCAGGGGTCCATATGGACCAGTTTGATGACCTATGGTTCAAATTGAAACTTATTTCACCGGGTACAATATTAAGAAATAGGTATCTTTATAGATACAGCGTGTAAATTTTTTTAATACTTCATCACAAAACACCCGTTTACATTGTTGTAAGTGATTATAAAATTTCTTGATGTTCTCATCATTTTGGGGTGTAAGGGGTGTCGAATAACATCTAAGACTTGAGACATCCAAGCCAACCGCACCTGCACGTGGTGCACCCTGCTGAATAACGTACGAGGCAATGGCAAAAGCGGGGTGGTAGGGTTTTACAGCCGGACTGGGTCGCAACCACCATGTATATGGCGAAAAAGCCCGTCATAGTGATTCGCTTCTGCGGGTCGCGTTTCGGGATCAGCCTATACATATCCAGCTTTTTGCAGGCCGGCATGACAGCGGCGACCATCGAAGAATAGTGTGTCACTCGGTGGTCGTCATTGTTTTTGGATTGTACTATGCTTACCATCAGGCAAAGTGCAGTCATTTTGACGTGCTAATAAAAAAAAAATCAATCTAATAGAAAATATCCAACATTATCAAAACTGATGTTGATACTACACGCGATTGTTGTTTTATTATTTTGTTAGTTTGTTCGCAAATAGTCGCATTGACCCGTCAAGGTGACTATGTATCTAATGGTTAGACTTTTTGTTGACGAACTGAATCTAAATCGTGTGAATATTTTTCTTATCTTTATTACTTGATTATGAAACTTCGAAGTTCTTGATTTAAATATTATTAATATATCAAGCTTGGTAAATATTATGCGGAGTTTTCTTTTAATAATAAACTGGCATTTACTTACTGTCATCAAACACCTAGAGTATATGATACACGAGTCCGGATCAATCATCGTCGTCGATCATGACGTCCAATCCCGAATAAGCACCGCCTGTGTGAAATGGCAAGAGCTCACCGGCGAAGTTAAAAGGTGTAGAAGTACATCATCCGACCAGTTTTGTTGTACGGTAGCGAAACGTGGTCGGTCCTAAGCGGACATATCCAGCATCTACACATCACTGAAATGAAGATGCTGCGCTGGAAGTGTAGCATAACGCGATTAGATTGCATTCGAAACGAATACATCCGTGGTAACCTTGGAGTCCGTGACATCGCAGAGAAGCTGCAGGAGAGTCCTCTCCATTGGGGCGGTCACGTAAGCCGCAGGCCTCCAGACTACGTCGGAAATACATGTCTGAACATCACTGTACAAGGCCCAAGGTCTCGCGGTAGGCCACAAAACGCTAGCTGGACGTGTTGAAGACGGACATAAAGGAGAATAAACTCACACAAAAGGATGTCGAAGGCCGGGAAAAGTGGAGAAAGTTAAGTAGGAAAGCGGACCCTGGCACCAGGTTAGGAAAACGCTAGGAAGTAGAAGAAATAAACTGGCTTTTACTTAATGCCCACTTGATTTCTCCCATAAGAGCTTTTTTTGGTAGGTACCCCTCTACCATTGACCTTTAGTTAAAGCGTGAAAGCGTAATAAATAAACAAACTCACATTCACATTTATAATATTAGTAAGGATAAGCTACATTTATACTGTTGTTTCAGAGAAATAAGCGTATTTGCCGTTTAATATGTAAATTTGTTCAATTGTTACGATGTGTACAAAACAAAAAAATATTACTTCCAACTATCGAAGATATATCTGAAATTTTCTAGAATTATTCCGAACTAACTCGTCCAACAATCAAAACAGTGCGATGCTCATGGATGAGCGGAAAAAATACACACATTTTTGAAACCTTATCAATTAGGCTACTGTTTCACTACAGTCTCACGATACTAAATGAAGATGTGATCTAAGATAGTAAATACGCTAAAAATACAAAGGTACTGCCGAAACATATCTGTAAGTACTTGATGATATGTTTTCAACTTGAGAGTGTTAACTGGCCAGCCGGGCTTAGAAAAATCCCTACTTAATGACTTGATCACAATATTTTTTTTCACTCAAGACTTCGGACACATTACCAAGGATTCGAACCTACGTTGATTAACACGGTATCTGAAGACGCTATCAGTTGAGCAGTCATCCTCAAGCCTCCATTCGTCCTTTTTAAAGCGTTTTTGGTTCTATAAATAAAATTGTCACCACTTTTTAGAGATTTCCGCCCTCTGTTTTAAGTAACTATATGACGTACTCCTTGAATTCGGGAGAGTCTCTTATCTTATTTGAATAACTAGCTTCTACCCGCGATTTCTTTCCCGTGGAATAGATACTTTGGGCTAACGCTTACTTTAACTCGCGACTTCGTTTACGTGCAAGGTCAATTTTTAAATAATACGTACGTTAACCTCGATTTTGGAATATTCATCATTGGTGCTCCGCTCTTATTGGTCTTAGCGTGATGATATATACCCTATAACATTCCGCGAGAAATGAGCTATTAATACAGAAAGATTTTTTTTTAATCGGACCAGTAGTTCCTGAGATTAATGCGTTCAAGCCAACGAACTTCAGCTTTATAATATTATCGATATAGACGTATAGATTTAATTACACCACAGGGCGATCCAAAACAGTTTCGCTTTTGTCAGTATATAATTAAATTGTCTGTAGCGCAAAAAGAATTTAAATTACGCACGGGACTAACATTATTAATTGTCACATAATCATTATTAGTGCTTATTACAGTTTTTGAAGCCAAAATAAATTCAAATTTACTCCCAGCTCTAGATGTATATATCACAGTAGTACAATATAAATGTCACAAGAAGATCCAGAAATCGTCTATTTTGTTATATTGTATGTCATAAATACAAGTCAATAGGCAATTTGGAGAGTGCGTGATGTGACCGAAGGCTCTCACGCGTAGGGTTGGGAAGTTGAACGTGCCTTTAAGTTTAACTTACAGAACTTGTTTATTCCGAGTGTTTTCTTGAGTTCAGTCAAGTTTGCAGCATTGATATTGAATGATGATCCGTCGTATATTTTTTGGGTCTTTATTGGGTGTGGATGGTGCGCATGTTTGCATTGGACTTAGTGTAGAGAGATCTATACGAGTTTGTATTTTACAATTATAAGTAAAAGTTGGTCAAGTAGTTTTTTCATCGCAGTAGCAATTCGACCATTTGAATCTTGATGTGTACTAACGCATTCTTTGGAAATTGCGTTTATTTACACATTTAAATCGCTGACGTTCACAATCTGCTGATGGTGGAAGAAAACATAGCGAGGAAACCTGAGAAAAGTTCGTGTAGTGCCGTCCTATTTGGGAAAAATATAAATATACGTCATGGGTCGATGGTGTGATTATACCTGCACCTTTCGTCGGGTAGAGGACTTTGGCCGAACAGTGGTGTTCTTACAATATAACATTATAATTATCAAAGTGGTATGCAACATACACCATATAAGCGAATGCCGTTTAACAATGTATTGGTGTTCAACAGGCAGATGCTGAATGATGGACCAACAACGAAAAGTTCTGTAAAGTCCCTCAACCATTACGGTTATACGAACAATAAATTGTTACCATTGAGACTGGCCATTGGCCTAGAATAGCAACGATGTTGCAAAATTGCTCTCTTGGTCAGCTGGTGCTTTAAAGCGGTATTCTGCCACTAAGCACTTATCCGTCTGTTACAACAGCTTCAGTTAAAGCTAGTAGGTATACGTTCGTTACTGTGTCACAATTGTTATTCGAATCGTCATCGGTTTTTGGATATAATTATGTTGTAAAATTAGGAAGGTAATGCAAGATTCCACTGTGCAATTATTGTCACATATATTAATTACTGCAGCAAAGCATCCGTACTAGCGTTACTATTTGTCGATTACAATTATTTGTTTGAGAATATATATTGGTTCATGAGACGATCCAACTTAGTTCTCAGGAGTAGCAATCCATTTTCTTTGGAGTCACGACAGCTTCTCTAGGGAATAATAATAAATAGAATTATAGTCTGCAGTGGCTATTTGACGTCAGATGTATTGCATATCTAATATATACTTTATATAAGAAAAACATTTTTCTTAATGAGGGAAAAGTTTTATAAATAACTGAATTATTAACACAAACCTGTGTTAAGAACTAATCTGGAATGTACGGTTGAAGATAGGAAAATCGCAGAGAGAAGGACAAAATAGTATTCTATAGAAGAAAACCGTTTTATATACATCGGTTCTCATTTCAACTTATACTGTCGCAGCCCTAATGGAAACGGCTCTGTAACAAATCACCCATATTGGAAACTACCTATAAACCTGATCACGTACTCAGTGTGTCACTTTATAAACATAGCATTGTCACGTTGTTCGTTTGTGATTCATCTTTTTCATTATTTAGTGCAAATTGGGCACCACGTAAACTTAAGAAATTTGGCAACTGCGGTAGCACGAGTCTACTGATGATGCAGTTTACAATACGTCCAAACACGGAGATTATTCTAGTTTTATTGTAGTAAACAATAAATCATCAAAATAATGTTACTGCACATTGAAATAATGCCTTAGTTCTTTCCATAGACGCTAGCAATGCCAGGGGTGGATGGGAAAGGGGAGGGGGACGGGAGATGGGCCTCTGGCGCTCTCACTGACCGAACGAAACGCAACAATGCCAGCACTGTTACTTCATGTCGATTTTCTGTGAAAGGGTGGTTCTGCCCCAGGCGAGCCGACCCACTAATGCTAAACCCAGTAATAGCTACAGCGTGGCTTTACCACCTACAAAGGTATAGATATTATATGTATGTAAAACCAACTTCGATAGAACCGTAGTCGTGAAACAGACATTATAGGCACTAATTTGGAAAGAGTCACGCGTCAGTTTATATTGTCATCCCCATCCTTTGAATCAGGACCCAGTTGCAAGAGCACTGATTCTTTGCGGCAGAAATAAACAAGCCTTTCGTGCTCCCATAATCGAACCTGTTGCATGAGCTCTTCCACTCTACCGGGTGATATTTAAATCTCATAATAATTAGTAACTTACTTGTCTTTAGGTCATCTAGAAGAATTTATTGGGAAATTTTTAGTCTAAAGTTTTGATGAAAATTTTAACTTAAACTGCATCATAAGCGATTTTTTAATTTAAAAAAAACAATTAACAATCCAATCAAACATGATCTTTTTGTCTAAGATTGACGAAACCCTAACGCATCATCTGGTAGACGGTAAATTAGTTACTGTTGATATGTCTGCCTATATTGCTACCATGATCGAAGCTAATACCAACGAAATGGAACGTATTAAAATTTGGTATTATGAATCACGTGAATGAACGTTAAAAACCAGTCATTGCGTATGCACAATTAGTTACGACATTTTTTCGTTTTCTATTCAATTATCAATCTTAACAAGTGTAAATAGAACTGATGAAGGTGTTTTCAGATGGTATTAAGGTGACATTGCTGAATAAAGCTTGAGATTTAGCATATTTTCCCTAGTGCCATAGTAAGAGCGGCAGGATCATAGTTATTAAAGGATAGGTAGAATAGAAATGACTTGTATTGATCAAGGAGGCCTATATAATGAGTCAAAAAAAGAATTAGATGAAATCCAAAATGTGGCAACAGTGTAAAAATGACAGACCAGCTCTTAAAACAACAGCAAAATACTTGGCTAAGCAAAGATTCCCATCAAAACAAGAGACAGAATTTTTTTATAATTTTTTTCAATTTTTCATCATGTCTTGCCAAAGTCGTATAAGGATTTTTTTTTAAATCGTTTCAACCATGTCAAGCACCCACTTACTCAAAATTTACCTTCGTTTTATCATTTGAACTATGTGGTATCATGTTTGGACAATGCGGCGATCGACGTATATTTCTATTTTTGTAATGAGTTTCGGAAAACATCGTAATAATACCATTTCTAATGCTAATCTGGCCAGCTGCTATCCTCAAGTTATGACTAAATATATATTTTTTTTAAGTCCCCTGGTCCTCAGACACAAATCCGAGATCTTTTTTGTCGGTAAATATTTTTTTTTTCATTATTGTCTTTATTTCTGTTATAGCATTCTTTTTTTTTCTTACTTATACTATCTTATTTCTATTTATTTCGTCCTATTTTCAATTTACAATATTAAAATTACGTCTTTGGTCGCTTCCTTTTCTGCGTCATTCATTAATTATTTATTCATATAAAAGTCACTCTTTTTGACTAGAAACAGTATTACAATTTGACTAGAAACTTAGACCTAATTAATTCAAATTTTAAGTTGTTAGTATAATAATTAATATAATTCGATCTACTTAACAATTCAATCTTTTTTTTTTGCCCTACGTTTTATTCTTCTTAAAACAATTTACTATTTATCAGTTAGTACTTGTGTGTAGATGCCAGGTGTTTCAAAGGTGTTTCCTATCTTTCTCCCCGCATCCATGTGTTAAAAGTCGGTCCATGTGGACTATTGTTCATTTTTATTATCCTAAAAGACCTTATGACTAAATATGAAATAGTTATGACTCATAGGTGTATTCCCACAACTGTAATTGACAGTCAGTCCTTATTGAGATTTACTATGTTTCCTATAATAAGCTACATGAGATGATATCACATAAAAATGTTAACAAACTCCAAAAGTTATAATTTAAAAAATCTAAATAAAAAAGAAAATCAATAATTCTTTTGGGTGACAATACAGGAAACTTGAATCTTATAGGTTTGATCTCATGTTACCACAATTAAATGTGAAAATACATATTTCTGTGTTTCACGGTGTTTCCATAAAACTTATCTTTTACTCAGGATATAACTTTAGCGTAGAATTAGAACACCTGCATTGTTTTTTCTTATTACTTGCGTATTGCTTCCTGTCCTCATTAGCTGGATAGAGTGATAACAAACAGGATAAAACTTCAATCTTATATTCACAATAATTCAAATCAAATCAAAAATACTTTATTCAGTTTAGGCCCTAATAAGACACTTATGAACGTCAAAGACTACCACTGCACCGGTTCGGAAAAACAACCCAGTCATCGAGAAGAACCGGCAAGAAACTCGATCGGGTACATCTTTTTAACATATAGTTCCAATACATTATACAATAGCTTTTAGTGGATGCACAGAGATGAATCAATTCCAGGCATCACTATCGTTCACATACTGATCCACTCTATAATATCCTTTTGCCACTAAAACCCGTTTGACGTGGCGCTTAAATTTACAGTCCGGCAAAAGTGGCTGTAAGGACATGAAATTAGATATTTTGTGTTGGCTTTACACCTTACGAGACGATACAACCATAATACGATTTTAGAGCACATGTAATGGAATTTTTAAAAATGTACCTTCATTAAATTAATCATAGTCTGTTTGATCTCAAGTTAAAGTAGGTATTTACAATGGGCTTCCGAAAATTATCCCTTTCGATGATCAAATATCAAAATAACTAACCAATTATTTCATCTGTATCGAATGGATTTGTTACATTTGATGTCGTTTTAAAAGTCTTCGAGTGTATTGACCCGTAATATTGAGTGTAAGAATATAGTTGTCCAAAGAAAGAGGAGCTTCTTTGTAATTTTTGGTAATATTTTATTTTATAAATGAGGAAAAATACGCAGCTTTTAGTTTCTTTTTGTTCACGTATGACCGTGAGTTCTCAAATTACACTTAATTAAAAAACGAGTTAGACTTATTTCACTAAATTGTGCAGACTATACACACTTTTCGACTTCTCCGATTTGTGTTTTAGTTGGATTCGACCTTTTTCCATTCGTCGGCAGAATAGCATCCCCAATAATTTCTGAAGTTTATTATTTTATTTTTTATTGTGGCACGGCAAATTGACTGCACTATGCCGGACGGTAAGTACAGTACAATCCAAAAACAATGGCGACCACCGAGTAACGCTATCCATTGCCGGTCGCCGCTGTTATGCCGGCCTGCGAAAAGCTGGATATGCACAGGTTGATCCCGAAACGCGACCCGCAGAAGCAAATAACTATGACGGGCTTTTTCGCCATTTACATGGTGGTTGCGACACAGTCAGGCTGTAATACCCTACCACCCCGCTTTCGCCATTGTCTCGTTCGTTATTCAGCAGGGTGCACCACGTGCAGGTGAGGTTGGCTTGGGTGTCTCAAGTCTTATGATGTTATTCGACACCCAAAAAGTGATTTCAAATGTTATTATTTCTCGTTAAAGGACTGATTTATGACGATCTATTACAAATCTTTGCCTTCCTAAAATAAATACCAAAGTATAAGAAACATGTTTTAGACCAGCCACGGGCAATACTTAAAAAGTTGCAAGCCAAAATTAGGCTTAGCCAACGACGAAGCTCTTAGGTAATCGGTAGTAAAGGATAAAACGCATATATTGTAAACGACAAGTTTAACCTTGAACTTTAGAAATAAGATAACCACTAGAAGATTACTAGTTTTAATCATTCATCATTACTACTATCATAAATGTGAACATGAGTTGTTTGTTTGTTACGTTTTTAAACCTTAAGTACTTAACCGATCATATGGTTTTGCATACGCGTTGTTAAGGGTACGAAAATGATATTCGATACCTTTCATCTAGAAATAAAGTACTGTTTACCGAGGGTTAGGTTAAATCTATATTAACGCAAGTGAAGCTGCGGGAACAGCTAGTTTCTTATAATGAAGAGTAGGTAAGTACATATATTATTTGCTTATTTCGAATATACAAAGAATTAGATATAAAAGTAACATGATGTGGGTGGTATAATTTAAACAAAATATAGAGTTTCTAAGCTACAGACTATATAATATTCTGTCTGTTATGAATAATAAAGTAAGCGATAAACATATATTAGAGGTCACAAAAACGAGAAAAAAACATTGATACAAAACTGACGACAAAAAAGTGAGCTGCGAAATAGGTAAAAGGAAGGAACGCCGATATTTAGTAAATTCATGAATATTCGAATACTCTATAAAAAAAAATACTACGCGTTTGATGCAAGAGTACGAGCATGTCCACATTATCGGGAACGGTTGGTGACGTGAATAACAAGATTTTACATACCCAAAAAATCAAACACGCATATGACCCAGTCGAGTAGATAACAATGTCTGGTGCAAGCGCAATACTTCACAAGCATGTCGACGTTATCGGTGATGGTTGGTGACGTGAATAACAAGATTTTACATATCCAAAAAAACAAACACGCATATTACTCAATCGAATATATAAGAATATCTGGCGCAAGCGTAATACGTCACAAACATATCGAGGTCATCGGTGACGCAAACCGATAAGTTTTTCCTCTGCCAATTTTTTTTTGTGTTTTTAAAATCGCTCAAAACGGCTAAAGAAGTTTTCACCGCAATATTTATAAGTAAAATAAATATTGATAAATAAATCCAGTGCCGAATGTAACGATTTGAGGTAAGTTTTTTTATCGTGATTAAATACTTCGCTAATCGCGATACGTAAGTTATGGTACGTAACGTAACGTCCGTGAATGTTAACTCGCGAACCCTTAATCGACTATGTGTACACGTGTTCTCTAACGCAAATTCAAGAAACCTGTGAAGAGGTACAGCATGTTCATTTTGCAATGATAATGGTAGATAGAAACTATATAAGATGATAGCAGGAGCGTTAATTCCTCTCTGATTCTGTCCAAAAGTTATAATTGGCATCATGCTGTATCACATGAGCTATTCCGCTCAAGAATAGCAATTTAGTAGCGATTGTTTTTGTTACAACTCGGGTTTTGTAGTGTTGGTCATAAATAGTTGCAGTGGCAACTTCACAACTTGCTAATAAAACAATTCATTTTTAAATGTAAATGTAATTTAAATGGTTCCCTGCGTCTATTATGGTTGAAATGATATAACTCTGGTACTAATTCTAGTGTCCACGTCATGGCGAGTACAGTAAAGAAATTGCAAAAAATTCCTCAGATAATAAAATTTTCGCAAAATAGATAGTATACGTTCTTTTTCCTTAAATTTTGTGTTCTTAATACCGTTAATTTCGAAAAGGAACAAATTTTATAATTCTTGCACTACCTTAGAAAATAATTCGTTTTTTATTTTCATTTCCTGCACATTTTATATTTTCAGACCTGTGTCCTTTTCTAAATTGAATATTAAATCTATACATATATAATAAGAATGCAAATGTAACATACGAAAAAAAAATGTTGCACGTGTCTAGGAATAAATGATATAATATATTTCAATATTTTTTAGAAATGTCTGTCTGTCTGTTTGGAGCACGAATCAGTACTAAGGAACTAATTACACTATCGTGTAAGCTTACCAAGAAAATCATAGAGCATGTCCTCGACTAACATTAGGTCTTAGTTTCATTACAATCTGTTCACTCTATCAAAATTTATTGTAATTTGAATGACGGCTCGAGTTAAGTACGAGGAAAGAGTAGGTAAGTAAGTGCAATTCAATCTCTTACAGAAACAATATCATATATATTAATACGTGAAGCCCAAACTTTGTATCCCTTTTTGAGAGAAATGCGCGAACGGATGAACGTGAAACTTGGCATAGTTAAAGTTTGTATGGAGGAGAAGTGCAGAAAGCTATTTATTTTATATAAAATGCATTAGAAGTACATTAAATTAATTAAAATATGTAACATAACACATGTAAATAAAAAAGACATTTTGACATCTGTCAATAAACGACTTCAAAAAAGGTTGTGAAGGAGGTTGCTATGCTCAACTGTATGTATTATTTTACTCTTACGTTCCAATTACCCTTTTTCATTCTACATTCAACAATGATATTGTAACATACAACTATTATTATAATATTTATCGCATTAAAAAATCAATGAACTATGGTCGAATGTCGACCACTGGGCGCCCACTAGTATTATATAAAGTATAAATAATATCTAAGACACAGTAAACGAGATACTGTTTTTTGCATTAAGTTTCACGCAAAGTCGCGGGCACTGCTAGATAATAAATAAAATTAACAATTGCGTAGTCGATCGTATGTACCTCACGTAGGCACATCGTAAATCTATTCTTAGATGATTTTATGGGTATTACTAGTATGACCATGTGAATGAATATAGGCGATTGTGTTTGTTAATTAGTAATTGTTTGACGTGGCATTATGATCGAAACCGCAGTGAATCGTTGTCCTAGTAATAACCCATTGATTGGTAGTCCGGTGAAGTTGTGAAGACCCTGCCAGGTCAATAGCGTAGTCAGTTCGAGGAAGTACGCTATTTCTTGTTATGTTTGCATGTTACTGTAAACTAAGACAAATCTATAGGTAATATATGAGAGTATCTTCCTCTTTCGGTCTTCTGGAATAAATACATTTTTTTTTATGTCATAGTTGTCAAACGAACATGTGGGTCACCTGGTGTTAAGTGATCACCACCGTCCATGGACACTAACAACACCAGAGGAGTCGCAAGTGCGTTGCCACCCTTTGGGGGAAGGGTTAGGGGAGGGATAGGGTGAGGAGAGGGGAGGGGAGGTGGACCTCCGGTGCTCTCACTGACCGAACGAAACGCAACAATACAAGCACTGTTACTTCACGTCGGTGTTCTATGAGAGGGTGGTACTACTCCGGGCGAGCCGACCCATTCATGCTGAAACCAGAAGTAGCTTCAGCGTGGCTCTACCACCATTAGCCTGGCTCTACCACCATTAGCGTGGCTCTACCACCATATATGTAGATACAATTCAGGTGTCTATTGTTGTTTCACGGTAATCCTAGAAACGTCCGAATCGATTTATACAAGATTTTGACTCGCAGGTTGATGACTTTTCAGGCTATTATAAATATAATTACGTTGTTTCGTAATGGGCAAGTAAATAAACAGAAGTAAAACAAAGTATAATAAACTTAAGAATTTAATTCAACACGTGAAATACTTCATGTAGTCGTTTGAAATGAATGAGAATGGTTTAGAAGAAATAAATATGACGCATAAATGTAACACGCTCTGAGATTTAAAATAGTATACTAAATAGCTCAGTTAAAATACCAAGTTAACGAAACCCGACGAGTTGTAACCACAAACGTGCGGGCCAAAGAACTCATTATTTGTAATGAAATGCTACAGTCCTCGAAATAAATGTAGCTGTTAAATGTGCAGAAATCAGGTTTCCTTTAGATCACCTAAGTAATGTACCAATTAACTAAGGTGGTATCTTAAAGAGCCCAAATTTGTTTCATTTCACATATACTGGTGAGTGTTGAATCGTTTTTATCGTAACCCAGTAACAACGTGCTAGGTTAGGATATGTTAGAATTGCAATAAAAATAAACACGAAAAAACGGAACAAATTAGTTAACTGCATATTAACTAGTTTTTGTGTATATGTAAGGTAAGCAAAATATCCTTTATTTAATTTAGGCCCTGAGAAGGCGCTTATGAACGTCGAAGCTACTACCGGTTCGGAAAACAACCCAGTCATCGAGAAGAACCGGCAAGTAACTCGATCTGGTTTATCTTTTCATGTCATATATTTTTACAGTAACATAAATGTTTACATTCGTTATTAGTGGATGCACAGAGAGAGGCGTCATTTCCAGACGTCACAATTGTTCACGTATTGATCCTATAATAGCCTTTAGATATTAACCCGCTTAACATGGTTCTTGAACTCAATATCAGGCAAATCGGTAATGTGTTTTGGGACTTCTTTATAAAACCTAACACTATTACCTAAAAAACTGTTTTTGGATTTAGTGAGCCTGAAGTAAGGAATCACCAATTTGTTGCTGTTTCTAGTATTTAAATTATGCTTGTCTTTTACTAGATCCAGCATATCTAAGTTTTTGCGGACATATATTAAATTTCAAGAATATATTGGGAGGGCAGAGTTAAGATACCGTCTAATGATCTAATCATCGTCTATGTTTAGCGTGTTTTATAATCTTAGATCACATTGTCGTTTTAGATCAGGAGAGTTTTTGGGCAAACTTGCAATTCAACCATCATATGCAAGTAAAATCTCGAAACAGATTGCGTTAGTTCTTTTTTCGTTATGCTCTGTAGGTTTTAGTGCTTGATAACAATATCATCTGTAAAGTTTAAGAGACACACTAAGCCTAAAGGGTGACTTGCTCTTTTAAGTGCAACTGTTGGAATACACCAACAGATGCTAGGTGACAGATTTTCAATTTGAGGGTGATAATTAGGCTGACAATAAACATCATACATACAATATACATATAATATACAACAAAATGGATCAATATGGAAAAGTCTACTCATTAAGCTTATCTTATTTTAGTAGGTACCTGAATAAACGTTCCGAATTCTCGATCCTGTACGTATCACATGAACATCGTCTCGGGTTCAACGTACAAATTATAATATGTAGGTAGAATTCTGAGAATATATAATCATTTTGTTCTTAAAATAAACTCGAACATCCGCCACTCTCTTTTAATAGGGCCGGCTGATTATTTCTGAAAGGTTTTCGACTTGTTACTGCGTCGTAATAAAGTACATTACGTAATAAATATGAAGGGCTGGACGTATATGATAGGCCTCGTTGCGAAGTGGTTGTGTAAACTCTACTCCTGTGTTGTGAGATTGTGGATTCCATCACTATGCATTTCATGAATAGTATAGTATTAAATACAAATATCTTTATTTGTAGAATCCTTCACATAACTATGATCCCAAACTAGGCAATGCCTGTCTCATGGAAGCCGAATGCCTGATTGCAGATTGCCTTAAATTGATGGAGGCGCGTATTGACTTGACAATAGTCAGCTTGATAGTTTTCATTTGGTCTTAAATAGCCTAGATAATAAACTGAACCACTATTTAGGTTATCTAGGTTAAGTCGTGTTGGCCGAGTAGTTTACCCTCTAGAATGTTAATTCGAGAGTATTATGATATAAAATCGTTTTTTTGCCTTTGTATGTATGTTCACTCAGTTATTGTAAATTACGCGATAAATTGGGATCATTACTCATTTCGCACTCAAAAGTCTTAAGTCTAACAAAATTAAAATACATATAAATATGTAAATAGCTTTTAAAGATATTTATAAATGAAGCTCAATAATAATATGAAGATCATGTCATGTTATGTAGTCATGTCGTTCGGGCGTTAACATGAATAGTTTTTATCTACGTTATAATTTTTGTTGCGCAATAATTTGAAATTTTAGCAACTTCTTAAATATAAATTTGCTTCTCATATGTAATGGAGGAGTTAATTTATTCCAAATTTTTGATGCTGCATATTTAAAACTTCCTTCAAAGTTTTCATAGATATTGTAGTAATTCTTATCGTATTAAGTACTATTATTACGTTGGGTGTTTAGTTTAGTACATAATAATTCCAATTAATTAATAATTGTGTAATAATGTAATAAACAAACGTATCGTCGATAAGTTAGTCAGGAAAACCAATTAACACTCTGTAGGCACTGTGACCATTCCGGGCAGAGCTTCGCCTTACAATAACATTGACATAAGAGTGAGCCCCGATAATTTTTTTTCTCGAACTGACTACGCTATTGGCGTAGCAAGGGCTTAACAGCTTCATCGGGCTACTAAGGCGAGCGCTTTACGCACTCAGCCGATTTTATTTTGACAACTAGCTCAAGAGTGCACGGCACACCTCGGCTTGGCCTGTGGTGGCGGAGGCACTCGGCCGGCTGCTCCCCAACATAGGGCCGAGTGCTGGGTGCCGCCGACTATACATGGGGTCGTGCGGGCGATGGCTGTCTATGGGCCCCCGGTGTGGGACGATGACCTCGGTTCCGGTTTGTCGATGCCGAGTGTGGTATCGGTCATATTCGGCAGTGAACTGGCGTGGAATGCAATGCTGCAAGGTAGCATATTAAGGTAACCTCCTCGCAGAAGGAGGCGGCGAAGAGGACCCGTGATGAGGACCTTTTGATTGGCTCTCTCCGCCAACGGAGGGTAGGAGGAAGGCTGTCCAAGGAGAATAGCGTAGATCGTTCCCTAGCAACCCCAACAATATGGTCGGACAGTACACCGTGGGGCTTAAGAAAAAAGGGCTGTTGCCTGATACACGCAATTCGCAACTTATCTGAGCTAACATAAGCTCTGCTACATATTCATACTTTTATGAGTTATTAAAACATATATGTGTGTACCAAGCAACATACCTCAATAACTCTTATATGTTATTTTGTGTCGAGTAATTTGCTAAGCTATTTTACTTTTGTGAACTTTTTTTTTCAGTTCGATAAGGGAAAAAATAAAACCCTTCCACTTTCATGTGTAAGTGTGTGTGCATACACGTGTGTGGGGGTGATATGTGTAATATTGTTGGCAGTGATGTAAGATTTTGTGTGACTGTATCGCGCGAGCAGCGAACTCAAGGACTCCACGGTGAGGGAACGGACTTAAGCTTTAGTCGCAGCCGAGGATGCCTAGTCTGGTGTGTGGGAGCGAAATTTACCCCCAGACCACGTCGGCGTGATCATGGTTACGCGGGCGTGGGCGGGAGCACGCTCTGCTTGGTGGGGCAGGCTGGTACTGATCGTTCGCTGCCGTTATATCATCGGGAGGATCGGTAAAAATATGTCGCGGACGGCTTTTATAGTGCGCAGCGTTCGTGGAGTCCGATCAACGACATTTTGTGTTTTATAGGTGTTAATTTTCCCGTCGCTTTTTTTTTCTCGAACTGACTTCGCTGTTGGCCTTTTTAGAGGCCTCTACAGCTTCACCGGACTAGTTCCCGTCGCGTCTCGGATGTGTTGTAGCGGTACCGGAAGTAGATGATAAGTCCGTTTAAATAATTTTAGTTAATAAAAATATAAAGACCATATTATATCATTAAAATTAATTACCAAAATAGAAATCATTACACTTAGAAGATTTAACAGGTTTACAATTACACACAACATAAAACAAGTTGTTCGTATACTTAAGTTGGTTCTATGACTTTGATGTATTGTTATTATAAAAAAAATCATTTAAATCGTTTTGAATCTTATTATGCTAGATTGATACTATGCACCTATGCGAAGTTAGATTGCTAATTTTTTTGGCAACCAAATTTCCATATTATTACTGCCATTGTCGAGTAGATAACGATATTACAAATATCTTATGACAATTTCAATGTTCTAACAGGATGATATTATTTTTATATCATTGGAGGCAAAGGAACAGGTGGGAAATCTGATGTTAAGTGCTGTCTATAGCAACACCAGGGGAGTCGCAAGTGCGTTGCCAGCCTGTGTTGGGGAGGGGGTGATAGGAAGGGGGAAGGGGACGTAGGCTTCCAACGCTCTCACGGACCGAACGAAACGTAACAGTGCAATCACTGTTACTCCATGTCGGTTTTCTGTGAGAGGGTAGTACCGCGGGCGAGCCGACCCATTCATGCTGAAACCAGTAATCGCTTCAGCGTGGCTCTACATCCTTAAAATATTAAATTATTCCAGATAAAATTGCTACTTCTCATGAAGTAATAAAACCATTTTCATGTACAGGAAGTCGCGGGCACAGGCTAGTTAAAATACAAATAGAACACAAAGAGTCGATTTCTCGGAAGAAAAAAATCGAGGCAGTCATAAGGACTGCCGCCAGAAATGAAAATTCAAAACAATAACTGTGTTTTGAATTTTTAAATCAATTATATAAATAATAAAATATATTATTTAAAATTTATAATGTATAAAAAGAAGTACTCAACGTCAGTCTGTTTTTCACTTTTATTGACACACCGATCAATAATTATATACATTTTTGTACAATTTAATAATGAATGAAATATATATATTACATATATACAGGCCGCTATACTAAGCGACGCTAGCCTGACGCAAGCGCAATATGTCACGAACATTTCGTATCATCCGATTCGAAATATATATAAATAAGGGTTGTTGAGGTATGTATGCTTGGTACACATATGTATTTCAACAACTCATATATGTATAAATAGTTAGCTTAGCTTAGGTTTGCTCAGATAGGTCGCGAATTGCATGTACCAGGCAACAGCCAAAGCCGAGGTGTGTCGCACACCCTTGTGCTATTTGTCAAAATAAAATCGGCTGAGTGCCTTAAGCGCTCGCCTTAGTAGTCCGGTGAAGCTGTTAAGACCTCGCTTGGTCAATAGCGTAGTCAGTTCGAAAAAAAAAAGTCATGAACATGTCGAGGTCATCGGTGATCCCCACGATTTGTTTTAAATCGCTCAGCGCTGCCATAGAGTTTTTACTTCAAAAAGGTTATATTAAAACTGACATATTCTGTACTACAAGTTTTAAGGATAAATGTAAATCATGTTAACCTTTTTTCATTTTTATTTCATTTAGACACTTGGATCCATAAAGATTTTGTCAGTTCCGTTTACTCTAATCTTAGTATAGATAAATATTTTTTAGAATGGGTCACACACATTAAATCTTGGTTTCTTCACTTGCAGGTGTCGACAAGACTCTTTGTGATGTCCTAATCTATTAGTTTTAAGAGATACATTTAGTTTTAATAAGGCACTTATGAACGTCAAAACTACCACCGGTTCGGAAAACAACCCAGTCATCGAGAAGAACCGACAAGAAACTCGATCGGGTACATCTTTTTAACATATATATATATTTCGAATACATTACAATACCGGTTTTAGTGGATGCACAGAGAGGAGTCAATTCCAGACATCACCATCGTTCATATATTGATCCACTCTATAATAGCCTTTCGAAACTAAAACGTGCTTGACATGACGCTTAAATTTATAGTCCGGGAAATCGGTAATGTGTTTTGGAACTTGATTGCAAAACCCTAACGCTATTTTACCTAAGAAACTATTACTGGTTTTGCTAAGTCTGAAACATGAGACGACCAGTTTTTTTACAGTTTCTAGTATTTAGATCATGCCGGTCCTTTACAAAATGCAGGTTTTCAAAGTTTTTACGGACATGCATTAAATTATCAACAATGTATTAGGAGGGCAGAGTTAGGATACCGAATTCCTGGAACTTCGTTTTTAATGATTCCGTTGTTAACTGTTATAAATACGTTATGTAATAGAGTGATACAGTTTTTATCATGAGAAACGCAAACTTGTTGAGACGCATATGTCCGTAACGTACTCTGTTAGCAAGTTAAGAAACTGTACATATGAACACAGCTGTAACTTTCAACTGACCTGGAAATCATTATGGCACAGATATTGAATAAGTAATATAATCGGTATAAACAAAGATGTATCTTGGCATGTTTGTATCAGATCCACACTACAACACCTATTTCACCGAGGAGGTATTTTACAAGTTATAACCGTTGGGGGTCGCGACTCACACTTTGAAAAACAATGGTTCTAGAAGATTGGTTGCGAAAAATAAAATTAAACAAAAAAAAACATCTGTACCAGACTACAGAACGCCACGAACATTTATATATATATATATATATATTTTACATTAATAAATTGAACGAACTGGTTTCATCGATGTGATCTTTGTGCTAATGCGCATTTTTTGAAAATATCTAATTACGCAGTTTCGTGAACTGTAATATGTATCTTCGTAAATTATGTATTATTGTATTTAGGCAGTACTGGGTTACGTTATTACGGGCATGCATATTAATTTGAAATTGTCGTGTATGTTGATCCGTGTGTTTGAAATTTCGTCCATATGTTTTTATATACAGCAGGTCTCGTCTGAAAATCAGCGCTGCATCGCTTGCAAACTTGCAGCTTATACCGAGACAAGGACTTTTGCAACACATCTCTCACTTGAAATAACTTATGTATATTGTATACTAGCTGTGTTGGCGTGAAATCAAATGTACAAAAAAATAGTGACCAATTAAATCATTTGAATGTATTAAGTCCATTTCCTTATCTACTTTTCTCTCCTACTTAAGTCGCGTCGTCATTAAAATTACAATAACTCTTAATAGAGTGATCTGATTTTAATGAAATATAGACTAAATGTTACTAGAGGATATTATTTATGATTTTCTTTGAGGTTTTATTGTGAACGGCAGTACTTTAGCAGTGATGCGTATTCAAAGAAACAGATAAACAGACAGACATTTTTAACAAAGATTGAAATCTATTTTATTATTTATTCCAAGACACCGGCGACAATTTTTTTCACAAAAATCTAAAAGAACAGACACGTTAGATTTGCATTCTTATTATATATATAGATTTTGTAGTATTTGCTGAATAAATGTATGTTTCTTTCTTGAATTAGTAGAATATTCACACGATATCAATCCTTACTGATATGCCAATGTGAGTTTGTTTGTTTATTTGTTACGTTTCCACGCATTACATACTCAACAGATCACCATAAAGTAGTAGTAATAATATTCGTCCAATAGGACAGGCGAAGGAATTAATCTATACTGCCAATTTTGAAGATGTCAATATAGGTAGTCCCCTTGTATTCTTTAAAGGCCTAATCGCCAAATCTTCTATACAATACCTCGTACATTCAAAAAAATCATTTTTTATTTCTGAAGTTGTCAACACAGTCAGTTCCTATGTATTCTTTAGTCAGTTTTATGTCCAAGTTAATGTAAAGGCATACGCGCCAAATCTTTTCTATGTCCAAATCAATGTAAAGGCAGAAACGCCAAATCTTCTATAATATATTCTTTTATCCATCTCTTTTATCTTAATTTATTTGTTAATAGTAGCGTACTATGTTCCAGAGAGTTTGTTGATTTCCATTGTCGAGTAATTAATTCAATATTCTAACAAGATGGTGGCTCCCTTGTTAGAACTTTCCATGGAGTTTTTGTGGCATCTCAGAATTCATGGTCCGTGGTATTATTTTCTATTCACTTCACTTATGCACAATAAACAAACTATATTACATAAAACACCACCAATTTTACACAATATAGAGTCAAGTAACACAAGATTATGAATAAAAAATAAAATCCACTACATGACAGACTAAGATCCCGCCAAAAACTCCCCATAAAGTAGTAGTAGTAATAATATTCGTGCAATAGGACAGGCGAAGGAATTAATCCATACAGCCAATTATGAAGTTGTCAATATAGGTAGTTCTTATGTATCTTTTAACCAATTTTCTTCCGTGTCTAAGTTACTATAAAGATATGAGCGCCAAATCTTCTATATATTATTTCGTACATATTCTTTTAATCCTAATTTTTATCTTAATCTCCTTAATAATAGTAGCGTACCATTTTCTTTGTCTGAATTATTTCGTTTCTCTTACCCAGAGTGTTTGTTAATTTCCAGAGTGTTAATTAATTTCCATTGTCGAGTAATTAATTCAATATTCTAACAAGATGGTGGCTCCCTTGTTAGAAATGTCCATGGAGTTTTTGTGGCATCTCAGAATTCATGGTCCGTGGTATTATTTTCCATTCACTTCACTTATGCACAATAAACAAACTATATTACATAAAACACCACTAATTTTACACAATATAGAGTCAAGTAACACAAGATTATGAATACAAAATAAAACCTACTACATGAGGGACCAAGATCCCGCCAAAAACTCTCACCATAAAGTTTTGTATAAAAATCAATAAAAAGGTTATACAGTACCACTCATCTAGAAAAAAGTGTTGTCTCCGAGTAAGAATCATAAGTATATAAATAATCAATTATTTGTTATAACAAATAATACTAGTAACAGATACTAATGAATGTCATGCCAATATTATATAGGTACATTGCAAAGTTAAACGAATTTTGTACAGAAAAATTAAACCTCAAATAGGTATGGAAGTTGAAATCCTTTATAAGAAAAATGAATTCGTTAAAATTTGTATTATTCAATGTATCAAATTATGTATATATGTGTTCCAAATGTTATTTTGTCTTTTCCGACGTCTGTTATTTTGTTATTGTATATGATCAGACTTAAAAACCGGTCGCGGGAAGGTTAAGCTGTTACAAGAACGATCGTTCGTCCGGTAACTCTGCATGAAAAGAAACGTTACCGGCTGCAGTCAGTCTGTATACATCCGTGGAGGGGGATAGACGCGTCTCGTTTTCCACTTACGCGGGAAAATCGCTCACGTATTCCGTCGCGTGTGTACGAACGTGTTTTTCTTTCGAAATTCATATTGTGCAGTGATTGTTTATCTGTGGTAGTATCCGAACGGATTACAGTTTGCTACTGGTTGGAAATGTGTTTTGACATCTTATTATTATTTTTTTTTTATTCTGTACGGAAGTATGCGATGATCGTTGTTTTTGTCAATTCAATTATTCGTATCGCACATTTAAGCGTGTTGAAGTATGTATTGTTATTATGATGTAGATTATGCAAATGTTAAATACAAAGGAGTTGAAATTTCAACGTCTGAAAACGATAATACTGGCAGGGTGACATACGTTTGTATAATTAGGTACAAGAAGGAACGTGTTTTTCGTCAGAAAAAAATGTTTTTGCGTCCGCTCAAGGTTATGCTGCGTTCTTAACTTGAAATTAATTATAACATGTTAATAACACCACAATAATGTATGCAAAATTCAGTGTTACGAAATTATAAACGGAACGTTTTTTTACGAATTTGAATGGCGAAAATCTTAATGTATTATGAATAATTTCCTGCTAAATTTTACGTTCTGTATGTATATTTAATAACATACAATGCTAGTGTTTTAGTTTATTGGAATCATAAGGTTGTTATTGTTTATACCTGTAATTATCAACCTGAAAGCCACGGTTTTCAGGAGAGTCATTTATTTAAAAAAAAATCATATTCATACAATATTATCGGCAATTAATAATCTCGATATATCAACGTTACAGTACAGTACAAACGTAAGTATTGTTTTTTTTTAAATAAATTTACTATTATTTAATATTACCAGTAAAAGCGATACGTAAACACTGGGCCCAGCCCCAGACTTAATTATGAATATATTTAAAAAAAAAACGGAAATAAAAAGTAAGTTGCGATGTTGATAATTTTAGATTATATATATATTTATTTTTTGTTAGAAATACCAAAAAAGTTTACCTATAAAAACGGTCGGAAAGTTAAAAGGTCAAAATAATTGAGATTCAACAACAGCTTCATCTAATGACTCCAATTATGAATAATAACTATCAGCGGAAGAAAAAAAAAACTAAAATATGTTTCATTCTTCTGGAATTACGAACACACACATCTGACATTTATATTCAAAGATAAATGCCATAGCAAATTCTTATTTGTTTGCTTCCTTTTCACGGCTAAAGAGCTGAATCAATCGCAATTAAATTTGTCATAAATATACGCCGGCATACCGACGAAGTCGCGTGAAAAGTTTAGTGTTATTATATTGATAACAAAGGAATACACGAAAAAGGTTAAATTTTATAGAGGTGTGGTAGAATAAAATTTGGATATTGCTGCTCTAAGGTCAATGAAACTTACTAGTGGTCACCTAATGGTCGAAATTCGAGCATAATTCATTTTTATATTGAATAAGACCAAAGAGAATAATAATTATTTCAGTGGTTTCATAAATTTACTAAAGATAAATTATTTATCAATGTATATTATGAATTTTAATTTTATATAACCTACAGTTTGACCAGTTAATTTCAAAGGGCATGTAAGGTATGGAACGTAAGCCTTGTTATAAAATGAATATAATATGAATGTAGCATGAAAAAGGTAATTAGAATGTAAGAGTAAAATGAAGGATGGCGAAACGTCTTTTTCATTTACATGTGTGTATATGTTGTATGTCATTTAAGCAATAGTGTGTGTAATGTATATTTTAATTAATTTAATTTATTTAAAAAAAATAGCTTTGTGCACTTCTCCTCCGTATAAACTTTAACTATGCCAAATTTCACGTTCATCCGTTCGCGCGATTCGCTTAAAGAGGGATACAAAGTTTTCGCTTCACGTATTAATATATAGACACTTGCAAAAATCATCATTTTTTGCGTTTTATTTTCCTAAAGATAATTGCACTTTAAAGCCACTCCCCTCTACGCTTTACATAGTCTTAGGCCTTATTACTCTGTACAATAATAGTGTGAATGACCTTTAGATCAAAGATAATCTTCATATTTATACACTGATGTACTTTATTGCAGTCTGTTAAATTTATCTATACATCGACTGTTACGATTTCATGTATAGGAAAGTGCGGTAACAGAATACCGGGATTTGGTACTTTACATAGTTGGTTAGATATAGTTAAATTACAATATGCTATATTTCGTAATTTTTTAATTTTCTATGCAATAATAATTTAATAATTTAAATGACCTAAATATCATATAAAATTTTTGACTGCAGCTTCACTGTGTCCTTTTTTGTTACCCTGAAAAATGTCTATGCAAAAGTTAACGATGAACCATTGAGTTGTTAATGCGTGGAAGCGTAACGTCATCAAGTCATATTTCAGACTTAGCAAAACCAGTAATAGTTGCTTAGGTAATAGTGTTAGGTTTTACAATAAAGTCCCAAAACATATTACCGATTTGCCGGACTGTAAATTTAAGCGCCATGTCAAGCGGATTTTAGTATCGAAAGGCTATTATAGAGTGGATCAATACGATAGTGACGCCTGGAATTGACTCCTCTCTGTGCATCCACTAAAAACGGTATTGTAACGTATAATGTATTCCAAATATATATATATGTTAAAAAGATGTACCCGATCGAGTTTCTTGCCGGTTCTTCTCGGTGACTGGGTTGTTTTCCGAACCGGTGGTAGTTTTGACGTTCATAAGCGCCTTATTAGGGCCTAAACTGAATAAAGTATTTTTGATTTGATTTGTAACAAACAAACTCATATTGACATTATAATATGGGTTAAGATTAGAATTATAATATCAATAGCTGTTATTTGAATGATATTTTCGGAAAAAATGTTTTACTTATGTTCCCGAACTAGGTTGTCATTCTTTTTTACTAATTGTGATACTAAAAAAATTAATGCAAATGAAACAATCTACACGTATAATTAAGATATAGCTATATCTTATTATATATATTTTTGTTTCATAAAAATCAATTCACACCGTCCCAAAAGAAGATTTACTTCAAAAATTAATTAGAATTGAATTAGAATTAGGTGTCATACAGAAAAATTAAAACAAAAAGTTACAAACAATGTATGGTACACACTCTCACACAGGCATACACGCACACGCGAACACACACGAACGCACTCACACACACACACACACACACACACATCGCACACGCACATCATACAAATACAACGCGGCCGCGTAATCTCTCAATACGAAATGTAAAAGGCATTACTTCATAATAGGCACTATGTTGGCATATTGACATATTCATATGTTTTTAAAATATCATGATTGTGCTGTGAAGTTCTTATTAAATAAATAAGTAAATATAAAACCAAATAAAATAAAAACTTAAAGAATACATCTGAACATCTTAGAGCACAGTTAGCTACTTACTAAGATTTAGATTGTTCTACATTTACCGCTATCTCAAATACTATACGTTTCGTATTAGATTTTTACGAGTTTCTTGCTGTCTTTGAAATCCAAAGTCCTAGCAAAGAAAAATATATCGTCAACAAAAAAAAAATCAAATCGGTTCATAAATTATGAAGTTATTAGCGGGCCCGGGGGAAATTACCTTCCCATGATAATATGAAAAACTCCTAGATTCAGATCGCAGCGCCACCCACCGGGTCTAATTGTGAATCTAAACCATTTTCAAATCCACTGGAACATTAAATGGTGGTAGAGCTACGCTAATGGTGGTAGAGCTACGCTGAAACTATTACTGGTTTCAGCATGAATGGGTCGGCTCGTCCGGGGTAGTACCACCCTCTCACAGAAACACCGACGTGAAGTAACAGTGCTTGCATTGTTGCGTTTCGTTCGGTCAGTGAGAGCGCCGGAGGCCCACCTTCCCTCCCCTCTTCTCCTCTCCCTCTTCCCACCCCTAATCCCTTCCCCCAAAAGGGTGGCAACGCACTTGCGACTCCTCTGGTGTTGTTAGTGTCCCTGGACGGTGGTGATCACTTAACAGCAGGTGAACTACCTGTTCGGTTGCCACTGATGACATAAAAAAAAAAAAAAATCCATCAAAATTGGTCCAACCGTTTAGGACGAGTTCAGTCGCATACACACGGACAGTAGAATTATTTTATATATAGAGAGATAATAACAATGTACATGAATTACTTAATGTAACTAACGTATTTAAGTTGATACGTATTAATACTTTATCCTTTTAAATAGCTTTCGAATTGTACGTCACCATTTAAAGAGATATAATGAGTATAGTGAGCTATCCGTAAAAGATATAGCCATCACAGACTTCTTTCGTAGATATATAAAAGAGGAATATTTCCCCATGCATTATTTTGTTATGTATCTCAAAGGTATTAGGCAGTATTTCGATGAATACTCCCAGACGGCTTGATTTTTTCCGACATTGCCAGCAATTATCGTTATATTTCAACCAATTTACCCAACACTTTGATAAATTACATACCTAAACCTTCCTCATGGATCACTTTATCTACTGCTAAAACCACATGAAAATCCGTTCAGTAGTTTTTTTGATTTATTGCGAACAGACAGACAGACAGCAGAGGACTTTGTTTTTTAAATAAGTAGTGATGAGAAGACAAACATAAAAAATACAACCAAAATGGTTCCCATTTTCAATTTTAATTCGGTTAAAAACAGATGCGTCTTATTACCAGAAATTTCCAGTTGCACTTGTACTATTGACGACATATTCGATTCATTACGAAAGGTCGATAATGTGTTTATATAGTGTCATATATAGACATAAAAATGGGGTTATGTTTGCTAAGTGATTTTTGATACTGTGCTATTTGTCTCACTTTCACTCGTTAGCTCTGTCTTGCTCTCGCAAGGGGCCAAACAATAATTGCTGACGAGCTACACGGAGCGTTACAATTTGTTGAAGTTACGTTTTTTTTTCGAGTTATGTTTTCCTAAATGTGCTTTGTAGAGCTCGACTAAAATTATTATCTGGTTTACCAACTCTCAGTAAGTTGACCTGTTTACTTCCCTTTATTGTAATATTACCAGGAATTATTAAATATAAAGTCGACAACAAACAGGTTCTGGTCATATTCACATTGCTTTTATAAATTGCTTAGCAGAACTTGAAAGTTTAATTTTTGCTTTTATGTACTTAATGGTGGTGCAGTCCACTTGTTGAAAGACTGCAGTTTATTAACTTTAAGCAGGAGGGCAACGGAGTAGACTGTGTTAACTTTACAGATTTTAATAGCTGGCTACAATCTCACTTGATATTAAAGGATAATGTGGTCTAATATTCTACCTCGCTAAGCATAGAAGAATTGGCTATAAAGGTTGCGAGGATTACACCTATAGGTATTTCTTGAAGTAATGGATTAGTTATTATAGATGCGTTACATTTAAAGTTTAAATGGTCGCTTATAATTATGAATTGGGGTCCCCTAAATGACCACAACCCTGATGCCAGTCATGCTAAACTTGAGGTCAGAGTTAAATAGTTAGTGCTTATCACACCCTTCCGAAAGGATTATAGTACTACTGGTACAGATGATTGGGATAGAAATAGGTTTAACTATAGTTTTTTTTATGTCATAGGTGACAAACGAACAGGTGGGTCACCTGATGTTAAGTGATCACCACCGTCCATGGACACTAACACCACAGGAGTCGCAAGCGCATTGCCACCCTTTGGGGAAAGGGTTAGAGGAGGGAGAGGGAGAGGAGAGAGGAGAGGGGAGGAGAGGTGGGCCTCCGGCGCTCTCACTGACCGAACGAAACGCAACAATGCAAGCACTGTTACTTCACGTCGGTTTTCTGCGAGAGGGTGGTACTACCCCGGGCGAGCCGACCCTTTCATGCTGAAACCAGTAATAGCTTCAGCGTGGCTCTACCACCATTTAAATAGTGCAATTGCATGCATTGCAATGAAATAATATAGACTGTACTTGATTTTGCATAAACTATACCACTCATGCACGGGCTCTATATCTCTTAAAATTTCATTCCGATATACAGGTATTTATTTGTGAATCATACAATTTCGATTGTATGGTCCACAAATGTATATATGTATGAATAGCTTAGAATAGTTAGCTAGGTCAGACGCGACTTTTTCCAGGTAACAGCCCAAGCCGAGGTGCGCGTGCGCCCTTGTGTATGTTACCTAAAAAACCAAATCGGCTGAGTGCCTTAAGCGTAGTAGTCCTTAGTAGTCCGGTGAAGCTGTGAAGACCCTACAGGGTCAATAGCGTAGTCAGTTCGAGAAAAAAAAATCTCTTAAAATGACGATAGATTTCTAACTCAGTGGTAATTAAGCAGGCGGGCATTAGAAGAAGCCTACTACTATGCTATGCTTTTATTACAAAGCTTTCTTTTACCAGAAGGTCGGGATCACTGTGGGGGGCAGCATTAGAACGCGTCACCATTAAGCCATTATTTGCTAAAATCGCCTCGTAATTTTGTTATTATAGTATAAGCTATGATTTATTTAGAATCAAATAATTGCGTGTAACATAGGCCTCAAATATTTTAACTCTCTATTTTCCGAAACACAACAGCACTAATACTGCCTTACCAAGGAATAAGGTAATCTGAGTCTAAATTTTCAACGATATCTTATACACGTGTGTCTAATATGATATTGACATTTTAATTTAATATATGTGCCACCGTTTAAATAACTATGGAGGTCACTGTGACAACGTCTTTCGATATTATTGTTTATAAAAATATTAGTTTTTACAGGTGGTTTTTTTACGTTGATTATCTACGTCTAGGAGCAATTAAAATAAATGCGTAATGAAAAACATGTTTTGAGAGTTGACGTCAATAGACGGTTACTTCCATTTAGAATTTGGTCTCCCATTTCCACAACTACATTATTTAAACTTGAATAATAGTAATTATTGTACGTATCTGATGTTAATCTATATATACTATTTTATTAATATATATAAGTACTTCTATACTAATATTATAAAACCGAAGAGTTTGTTTGCTTGAACGCGCTAATCTCAGGAATTACTGTTCCGATTTGAAAAATTGTTTCAGTGTTAGATAGCTCATTTATCGGGGAAGGAAGGAAGCTCAGTTATTAATTATATAATAAAGACTAAGACCAATAGAAGCGGATAACCAATGAAAAAAAAAATCACAATCGGGTCTTTTTCCATTCCGCTACGTGTTAGCCCAAAGTAACTATTCCACGTGAACGAAGTCGCGGACAGAGGCTAGTATAATATACATTGTTATACATATCTTCGAGTACAAATTCTCTATACGAGAGTGAATATTCATAATTAGTATAACTAAGGAAGAACACAGAAAGACGCGATGGCGACGAGATGATAGGAGCTAAACTGCAAAGATTACTTAGTCTAACATAAAGTTATTGAAGTTTCATGGTACTCCAATATTTATAAGCACTATAAAAGACTAAAGAAATTGTTTAAAAAAAGTATCCTATTGCTTTCAATTTTTTTGAAATAAAAACTTATTGAGGCTCATTGAGTATTTTTGACAGGAGATACATTTATAAGTTCTCGTTATGACATGCTACGTAAGAATGACCGACCGTATTTCGCTTCGCGTCACACTAGCGACGTGAAGTATAGGGGCCTGTGCACATGTACTAATATTTTGTAGCTCATCATACGTTTGACTAATTAATAGGCTTTATAAAAATGTATATAATTATTGCTTCGAGTGCCAATAGATATGATTAATAACTAATGTTAATAATTTCAATAAAAACAAATTCTGATATAATGTCATTCACGCTATAATTAATATTAGAATGTAAAAAAGAACACATTTATTCCATTGTTTTGAGTTTTGCTTCTATCGGCTATCCTTATAGGCCTCGACATATTTTATAAAATATTTTTCACCTATATACTGTTAGGTTTATTATACAAATTTATGCAATATACATAACGGGGGAGTGACTATTGACCTGCGATACCGCGCTATTGACTATATCGGGAATGTTACTAATGACCTCAAACGCTATTGGTTGAAGTTATCGGCTGTTCGTGTATTTTGACGTCTTAAAAGGCGACCAACGATGTTGGGTATACTCGCTCAGACAGTTGGGCTAGTCACACCTACGGATAATTCATCGTAACTGTGGTCATTGTTGAGATTTGAACAAATACGCAAGTAAATAAAAAGTGATGTAACTGTTATAAGGAGGTATTGACCTACAATACAAAAAATATTGTCAATAAACAAGGAAGGCGAAGACGCGGGTGTCAGGTAGCAGAAAAAAACACAATCGATTATTACTCCAAATAACCACGTAGTTTCTATAATGTAATAAAATAATTTTGTAGTTATTAATAAATAGGGTAAAACCATTACTTACTGCTGTTCGCTGTCACAGGACAAAATACATAATTATGAATACCTAACTACTATTTAGTTTACTATTAGTCACTTTGATTTATAATTAACGAATATATTATGAACATTATAAATTGCAATGACGGTTATAATAATGAATCACGTTGTTGTGTTATTTTGCAATAATCGTTGCTATAAAGTGCTGTCCGTTATATTGCTGTTACATGCTTAGAGGATTTTAGGCCTCCATGATAACAGCGAGTGATGATACATTTTAAATTGTAATTACTAGCTACAGTGCAGCCACTGTGTGAAAAAAATTAGTTGTAAAATCGGTTTACAGACAATAATTTTATGTGATAACGTCATAAGAAAAAATTGATGAAAAATTGCAAACTTTTATGAATTGTTATCACAAAATTGACAAAACACTGTACATATAGGTTTTTTTTTTTACTTTTTTTTGGCAACCAATCTTTTAGATGATTACTGCCATTGTCCAGTAGTTAATAGTATTACAAGTTCTTCTTCTATTTTATCCCTGGCATTGCCATTGTCAAGTGAGTATCGATATTACAAGTTTCTTGACATACTTACAATGAACTAACAAGATGGTGGCCATGTTATTAGAACTTTCCATGGAGTTTTTGTGGCATCTCAGAATTCATGGTCCGTGGTATTATTTTCCATTCACTTCACTTATGCACAATAAACGAACTATTTTACATAAACCACCACCAATTTTACACAATATAGAGTCAAGTAACACAAGATCATGAATAAAATACAAAATCCACTAAATGACAGACCAAAATCCCGCCAAAAACTGTACATTTAGGTTGTGTGCTGCCGCTGTATCTCTTTTACTCGGACGCATCAGCCTATGGAGTGGAAGAGAGATAGACGCGTCACAAGCCGAACGCTTAGGCCGATCGCGCCTCTTTATCGTTTTTTTTTAATGTCATAGGAGGCAAACGAACAGGCCGGTCATCTGATGTTAAGTGATCACCGTCGTCCATGGCCACTGGCAACACCAGGGGAGTCGTAAGTGCGTTACCAGTATGTGTTTGGGGGGAGGGGGATGGGATAGGGAGTGGGGGAGGGGAAGGGGAGAGAGGGGAGGTGGGCCTCCGGTGCTCTCACTGACCGAATGAAACACAATAATGCAAGCACTATTACTTCTTGTCGGTTTTCTATGAGACGGTGGTACTACCCCGGACGAGCCGATTCATTCATGCTGAAACCAGTAATAGCTTGAGCATGGCTCTACCACATACTCGCTTGCACGCTCGGCTCAAGCGGAACGTAATAATGAGTCATGATTTTTCGTGCGTGCAGCCGGTGTTCATCGATTTATAAGATGTTCGCTCTTCAGAAATCGCCTGTCATAAATCCTACGGTAGCCAATGTTACTGAAAAATGTTAAAAACTGTTGAATAAAAACATAAATTCCTTTCGGTTTAATGTAGTATGTACACAACTAAAAAAACAATTACGAAAACGTGGTTCACTTATTATGGAATCAAAACTGCATGTTATTCGCAAAGTAACATTGGTAAAACGTTCACACTTGCGATTAGAGTTGCTAACCTTTATATATAGTTTTGTTTTATATCAAAAGAAGGCAAACGAACAGGTGGGTCACCTGATGTTAAGTGATCACCACCATCCATAGACATTAACAACACCAGGGGAGTCGTAAGTGCGTTGCCAGCTTGTGTATGGGGGAGGGGGATGGGAGGTAGTGAATGGGGGTAGGGGAACGTACAAGGGGAAGGGAGATGGGTCTTCGGCGCTCTCACTGACCGAACGAAACGTAACAATGCAAGCACTGTTACTTCACGTCGGTGTATATGTGGGTCGGGTAGTAGTACCCCGGTCGAGCCGACAGCCGACCCATTCATGCTGAAACTAGTAATAGCTACAGCGTGGCTCTACCGAATAATGTATTATACTTTGTTTTTCATAAATATATTGTATACTGTGGCATAAAAATGAAGCATATGAAAATACTACACAAACGATGCCTTGAACCTCCTTTTTCGTTGAGTATTTTCCGATATATGTCATTTAAAAAAAACAATGCGTGTATCACTATTACGACGCAGAGGAAGTGAAACTTCTTTATATTATATACATTTAATAATATATATGAGAATGTTCCTAAATTATGCTATACGATGTCCCGTAGATAAATACTTAACTATATGTTTACTCATTATAGACACTTATACATACTTACGTGTACACACAAATATATACTGACTTTACGTATAACGAGTAACGCGTAACGAACATTTTTCCTCACCATACCATATGTTCACTTCAATAAGTTCAATAAGTTTCACTTCAATGAAAGATTAATTGATTTGTATCATCGCATATATCTTAATAATGTAAAAATAGTCACGAAATTGTCAAAGACAACCAATTCATTAGTTGTATTAAAAGCACAAAAATGTAGGGAATAAAAGCTTAAATTTGACAAATTAATACTTTTTTATGTTGCAAAATACTTTATTTTTTCTTATTTAAAGGAATATACATAGTCCTTGTCAATATTGATATTATAAGTCCGAGCTTGCCCGTAATATTTTCCAAGAGCGTAATAGAGAACATCATTAAAATATTATTTTAGAAAACTGACAATGGTATTTGTTTATCCTTAAGTTGTTTCAATGTCATAATTACAATATAATACGTATTTATACTTAACTTTGTGTTCTGCGCAACGATCTTATGTACTTACGACTGTACGTTATTTCGTTTTTTAAATATGGCAACCCTACGACTGGCGTTCGTCCGACTTGGCACGAGTTCGCTATGACGTGTGCATGCGTGCGCTGTCATCGCTCATTCTATGCAAATTTCTTTCTTTACTCATTTATTTTATGGATTATCCTGAGCCACTTCTTTACAAAACGCCTCTCCAATATTGTTGCAATTGTTTACTCTCTGTTCATATAAACCCATCTGGACTTTATAAATTTTTGTAAAAGTCCCCTCTAGGCTTAAAGGTATAATATATATTTGTACGTGGTAGAGCCTCACTGAAGCTATTACTGGTTTCAGTATGAATGGGTCGGCTCGCCCGGGGTAGTACCCCCCTCTCACAGAAAACTGACGTAAAGTAACAGTGCTTGCATTGTTGCGTTTCGTTCGTTCAGTGGGAGCGCCGGATACCCATCTCCCCTCCCCTTCCACTTTTCCTTCCCTTCCTCTCTTTATCTCTCTTCTCTCCTTATATAATAATACGTAGGGTATGTTATGGTTTCACCACAGTGGTCTTCTCTTGGCTAATTGTAGGATTCGTATTTACGTCAATCCAAGCAGTAGCTCCCATTGCTTCGAATTAAATGACAACTATTTAGGCATGTAGTACTGAATGAAGTACCTAAATATGAGAATATAGAAGGAAGGCGGAAGCGTTTAAGAAAAGAAAATAACGACAAAACGCGATTAGGAATTTTGGGGTATTTTATTTTATTGATTTAATAATAAATCGAAATGAATAACATTGTGCGCGCGCATTTGAAAAATGCTGGGCAGATTTTGATATATTTTTTTGTTTTACTTCTACTACACTTGGTCGTTATCTATAGAAATATCACGATAGCTTCATCATCTCAAGTTATTAAGCTTTTAAGAAATTATAGTTTTTATATGAACTACGAATTCAGTGATGTTTTCTTAGCATGAAGAAGAGGGTAAGCGATGGGCTGCTTGCTTATGGTTTCTTTTCTGTATATAAAAAAAATGTTAAAATAATAAACGGCAGGCAAAGTCGCGCGTATCAGCTTGTAATTTATAAACTTCAACCGTGTTACAAAAAAGTTAAATACGTATTAAATACTTGATTTTAAAAAGTTTCCTAATAAATGCACCGCGCGCGCCCGAGGCAAGTTTGCGTTATCCTTTTTCACAAGTCTAACCTAACGTAACCAAAGCGAGACAAAAGAGCAAGATGGCAAACATTCAGCGACCGCGGTGCATTTAATATGAGACCTTTTTAAAGCCAGAATTCAATACGTATTTAACTTTTTTGTAAGAACACCGTAAGTGTTCTAAACCCTTTTCTCATCAAAACTTACGAATGATAAGGGTATATACTTCAATATTATTAATACTGGTTACTAACATCTAATCAATATAACATCTAATAAACTGTGGGAAAACGCTCTCGCGTCGGTAATCGTCTCCCAAGCGTACTATTTCCGCTCACGATTAAATTTCCAACTAAGGCAATAACACAGCGAAGGCATACAACGAAGGAGCATAACGACTTTTTAATTAACGTATAAATTAATTACATCAATATATTACCTTAAAGGGAACACACATCGACCGTAAAATTCATTATGTTATACAGGCTGAAAGTTTAGACAGTAGCAATATTTAAGAAGGATGCTCTGCACTCGATTCTCATTCTAAATGAATAAAAAAATACGTGCTTAATATTTGACCTAACTATCTAGAAAAATATCAAAATTATACGTAATCCTCTACGCGTCTATGTTAAAGCACAGTGTCAATGACCATCGGGTGACTTCACTTTCACTTGAAAGTGAACGTCGGAACGGCATGAACTAAACAAAAGGGCTTATTGTCCGTTTTATTATCGAAGGTTATTAACTCCGGGTCGCCCTTTGTGGCTTTCGGCACAGGTCACTACAACTAGGTTTATTACGTTTGTGTCTATACTTTTGAAAATCTTAGAATAAACTTTAACTTAGGTTCTCTTTGTTGGTTAATAGTATTTGTTTGGATATTATTATTTTATATGTCAAATGTGACCACTATCATCTCTTAGTATACTGTACGCGACTAACCTAACACCTGGTATAAATGTTAAAGTGATATTTCAGACACACTTTGAAGTGTTGAATAAAACGTATGCTGTAGATTTTAAAAACATTCAACATTTTTATACTTGCATTAGTATTCTCCTTTATTGAATTTAATTTAATGAAAACTTCTTAAGCGTCGAGCGGTCTATTTTTGGCAGGAGATGATAAATTTATAATTTGTGTCATGACATGCTACGTCACCCTGACAAGCCGTATTGCGCTAGCGTGGCTTGCGTCATACTAATACTATAGGCGCCGCGTAGTATAGGGGTCTGTTTTCATGTAATATTGATATTTTTAAGCCCATAATACGTTTGATTGATTAATAGACTTTATAAAAATGTATATAGTTATTGCTTCGAGTGCCCATAGATAGGAAAACCACGCTAATATTACTAATTTCAATAAATAAATTGTAAAATTTAAATATTGCCATTACACTACAATTAATATAAAAGATCAAAAGAGTTTTGAATTTTCACTTCTGTCAGCAGTCCTTAGCGACTGCCTCGACTTTTTTTATCATTTCTCTCGCTTTAAGCTGCATTCTACGAAACCTGGTCCGAGTTAAAGTAAATTTTGATATGACTATGTTTATTCAGCACAATAAATGTTAGACCACACTGCGGATTATATTCGCGGTGTTTAAATCCTGCGTTCTAAATGTCATTTAATATACAATGTAAATTAAATTCCTCTCCATTTTTATCTGTTACTAGCTGATCTGGCCACGCGTTGCTGTGGCTCAGTTATTACACATTGAATTAAAATTATGATAATTAAAACGTGGTGGTATTCATGATATATCTATAACAGTCGGTCCTACAATTTTCTGTCAATAAACTAATTTAAAGCGCCATCTGTTCGATATTGATGAAACTTACAATTAATAAAAAATTATAAGTAAAAAATATTGGGGCAATTAATAGAAATATAAATTATCCTATCTCTCAAGTTGGACCTAATTGTATATAAACGACAACCTTCATAAAGATCGGTTTAGTAGTTTCTGAGTTCATCGGATAAACGTTATGACACTGGATATTTATATATTTGGGTTTGCAGTTGTCTTCTTTCTATAAACGACGGAAGTAAAATCTTAATTTGCCTTTTACTACGATCTAAAAGAACTATAATGAGTATAATGAATACTGTTGGATATGAAAGGATTTTTCATCATAAAATTAAGGGTTTAGAAAGTTTTTTTTTTCGAATATTCTAGAATGACCAAAACATCATTTCATAACTTACTACATAAGAAGGGCCGCGACACGATTTTTTTAAATGTTAATTTAAGTAATAAGGTGAGCGACATACAAATTCATAAAGCACAAAATATCAGTGCATGTACACACGGTGTGGTTCCATGTGTTACAGTGTCGCAAGGAAAAAAAACGCGCGATTTTATTTCGTAGTGTGGTCTACACATAACTCCTTTTTCGCAATGGAAACGCGGCCACTGAATCTTAACGTTACCTACCTCATACTCGTTTGTTCAATGTGAACTCGTATAACCTTCTTTATATGCACGAAGGATATTTTTGTAACCAATGCAACAAATTTGTAGAATGGTATTATATTTTCGTTTTATTCCCCGAAACAAGTATTTTTTCAACTTATTTTGTTTAATTATGGTAATGGTGTGTTAAAATAAAACGATTTATATTTATGTTGGCTCGAATAAAACGAGTCTTTACACTTGGAGATGTCTATCTATAGTAATCTGTACTAATATTGTAAAGCTGAAGAGTTTCTTTGTTTGTTTGGTTGAACGCGCTAATTTCAGTAACTATTGGTCCGATTTGAAAATTCTTTCGGTGTCAGATAACTCATTTATCGAGGAAGGCTATAAGGCTATAGCGGAGCACCAACGAGAAATGTTTCAAAATCGTTTTTATTCCCTTTTTAGAGATTCTGTTCCGTGTTAGTTAGCACAAAGTGACAATTCCACGCGGACGAAGTCGCGAACAGTAGCTAGTTCTCAATAAAGTGGAATGGGATGTCATACTGTATAATTCTTCCATTGTCATTTCGATTATATATCGATATTAATTTGGTACAATTTGCGAACGCTCTTTAGACTTGAGTTACTACAAATACTTTATTTCAAGAGCTGATTCGTTTAAAGTAAAAATATATTAAAAAAGCGATTATTAGTATCTGTATATGCAATATTAAAAAATTAAAAAGTTCGTTATGTCAGTACAGATAGTTATAATTACTCTATCTACTTTCCATCAGGTATGACTGAGGTGAAGCGTCGCAAAGTATATTAAAAAAAACATATAAACAGACATTTCAAATAAATGCTTTATCTATTTTATGTCAAAACGATTATATTCAATATCAATAATTCAATCTCACACCGATATCGATAGTTTATAATCTGTGCGTTAAACGAAATACAGAACGTGACTTTTACGACACTTGCAACAGTAAAGTATTGTATTTCAGACGTTGAAATTTATTATCAAGAAATACAAAACTTTATAAATGTACAAATGTCAAATAGAAAATAAAATAATGGGAAAAGTATGCATACGAAGATGTAGAAACTATGTTATTCAGTTTGGCAACGTCGCATTTTCGACACTGCATCAATCAGTTTATTCCTTAGAGATATTGATGTATGAAGGATTGGGTTCACGTGCGACGTTGTCAAACTATAATAATACAGGTTATAGGTAATAGGTTAATGCTGTTTGAATTATTAGGAAGAGTACGATATTGGCGCGAACTTATTTCGTAACATGAGTGATTTGATAGTAATATAGCGGGCTTGAATCATTTTATGACAAATTTATTAATTACTAGCTGTACCCGCGACTCCGTTCGCGTGGAATCTAATATAAAATCAGTTACTAATAAAATCACCTGAATGTATTAAGTCCATTTACGTATCTACTTTTCTCTCGTACTTAAGTCGCGCCGTCATTAAAACTACAATAACTTTTGATAGAGTGAGCCGATTTTAATGGAACCAAGATTAAATGTTATTCGAGGTTATGTTTTATGATTTTCTTGGTGAGGTTTTAGCGGTGAATGTGTATTCATACAAATAGACAGAGAGACAGACGTTTCTAGAAATGATTGAAATATATTTAATTACTTATTCCAAGATATCTGTAACAATTTTTTCTATATAATTTATATATAAGTCAGTTTCTACTAGATTAGATCTACAGTGTAGCTGTGTAGTAGTGTAGCAGTGGGAGGAGATGTGCACAAAGCTATTTTTTTATATAAAATTCATTACAATCATATTAAATTAATTAAAATATACATTACTCACACTTTAAAAAAATCAATGAACTATGGTCGAATGTCGGACACTGGGCGCCCAATAGTATTAATAAAAAACGCATAGTAAGTCTGAAAAAGATTGAAGTATGTTATGTTGATAATTTACAAATATAAAAACCAACTAGGCTTATATAAAGTTATGGAAGTAGTTATAATTAGAATTTGTTCCCCAGCTGGAAAAGAGTTTGTGAACAGTTTATCTAAATTAGATATAGTATTACCTTAATTAAAGAGTGAGAATCACTGACAATTACTATAAAAAAGCTAGATGGGGTTATTGCAAAATGAATACATACTGAAATAACCCCCCCAGTGGGGTATGTCGGGAAAAAATTAATAGCACCTCTAGAATGTTACGTTTCTTTTTCAAAAGTTTGCAAAATACGATAGACTATGATAAAAAAAAATCTAATCAAATAATTTACTAGAATTTCGTAAATAATGTATTGGGGTTAATTCAGATCACCAAAAATTGCGAGAAAAATATTTGTTTGAGAAAACTTGACACCACTGTTGCTTACCGTCGTACCGTTGCTTTTGCCGACTCAAGACGACTGATGTAATGCGGGCAATCAATGTAGCTTCCAGTTGAATGTTAACAGCTGTAAAATATCGTTAGGTTTGTTAGAATTCTTGGATTTTCGGTATATACCGAGTTATGTTGAAAATAAGTACACCGATAATTATAATCCATTAAGGATTCTGTCAAACGACGCTGTTTTCTTTAGATTATATTATATTTAGATATAGTAGTATTTACATAGATATATAGCTTATAGATATATTTTTTGCATTATTATATGCATTATTGCGTTTCGTTCGGTCAGTGAGAGCGCTGGAGACACCCACCTACTCTCCGCTTTCCCTTCCTTCTTCTCTTCCTCCCCCCCCCCCCCCCCACACACACAGACTGGCAACGCACTTGCGTCTCTCCTCATGTTGCAAGTGTCTATGGGCGGTGGTGATCACTTATCAAGTGACTCATCTGTTCGTTTGCCTCCTATATTATATTAAAAAAAATGTCGAGTCCTATATACATTCGATAAATGTTAATATTAACTGCACACACAATTAACTATAAAGAATAGTTATTTGCAACTTCCAACGTTATTACAAATGTATACGAAACTTCATGAGCGTATAAACGTCAAAACGGCCATCATAGCGTGCCGTAATTTGCATTTTACAGTCTATTCATTGATTAAAGTAGGCTATTTCCCATAACGCTATGGTACTTAGGAGCGGAAGAATTATATAAAAAGTGGTACAAGATAATACACTAAGTGTATTGAATAGTGCGGCCATATCATGAGCCACGGCGCGCAGTTTAGGAGACCGTGGGTGAAGAAACTATGAAAAACTGCATTTAGTAAAAGACCGGCATAATCTAAATACTAGAAACTGTAGCAAACTGGTCGTTCCATGTTTCAGACTTAGTAAAACCAGTAATAGTTTTCTAGGTAATAGAGTTAGGTTTTAGAATAAAGTCCTGAAGCATGTTAACGATTTGGCGGACTGTGTGTAGTCGCCACGTCAAGCGGGTTTTGGTGTCAAAAGGCTATTATAGAGTGGATCAATATGTGAACGATGGTGATGTCTGGAATTGACTCTTATTCCAATAAAAACGATTGTATCATGTATTGGAAATATATACGTTAAAGAGATGTACCCGATCGAGTTTCATGCCGGTTCTTCTCGATGACTGGGTTGTTTTCCGAACCAGTGGTAGTTTTGACGTTCATAAGTGAGGAAACGGAAGAAAGTATTTTTTTATTTGATTTGAAGAAAAATACATGCGAGTGACATCGCAAGGCGCAGCTAGTTGAGGTCCTTTAGATTTCAATTAAAGGTTCAGTGATTCCAAACTATGTACAGATAGAAAGAAAATTACGAAAGTGAACGAAACCTCCAATCGTCTATAAGAATTCTACAAAGTCGTTATAGACCTGCCGAAGTTAACAGGTTTGTTACATTCTTTAACTCTTACTTTTACGTATATCCCGTCTATTTGTTATATGTGGATCTTTTAGACGTGCCTGTCGATTGCTCGACAGTGTTATAGACACTGTGTGAGTGTGAGCTAAATTTAAACCAATAAAAGGTACTAAAATTAATTTTCAGCTTAGTAACGCGTGCAACCAATCATCTTCGTATTTGTAGATTTGCATTTGTTTTTAGACCAGCGTTTGACCGCAATCTTATCTTATATTAAACGACCACGTGGCTAGAAAGAAAGAAATACTTTATTGTTGGAACAACCATACCATTAAATTAAATTACACAAACTGATTAGACAGAAAAAGAAATACATTAAAAATGAAAAATAGATGTCCAACAAATGGCGAACCCATTCAGTAAAAATCTGCAATACAGTAAGTAGTACTGTACTACTGATTTTCGATGGGAGCCTATATCAGATAAACGGACGTTCAGTCGGTCATATTAATGTTAATAGAAATTTTAAAACGAACAAACAAATAACACAGACACACATAACACGTCACGGATGATCACACTAAAGAGATATAGCTACTGTAACCACAAATTTAGGATATTGGGAGGATAGAGTCACGCTGAAGCTACTACTGGTTTCAGCATGGATAAGTCGGCTGGCCCGAGGTAGTACCACCCTCTCACAGAAAACCGACACGTGAAGTAACAGTGCTTGGCTTGTTGGGTTTCGTTTGGTCAGTGAGAGTGCCGGAAGCCCATCTCCTGTTCCCCCCATCGCCCTTCCCGCACTCCTCCCTCCCCCCAAATACAGGTTGGCAACGCAGTTGCAACTCCCCTTGGTGTTGCTAGTGTCTATGGACGGCGGTGACCACTTACCATCAGGTGACCCGCCTGTTCATTTGCATCCTGTAATATAAAAAAAAAGATTAAGCAAAACAAATATAAATTTAGAAGAAAAAAAAGATAGTTTAGCTAATATAGATAAATGATGATAGATGAAATAATCCCAAGGAGGGTTGATGTCATGCAGGCGGCCGATCGTAAAAATTAAGCCAAATCATATACCACAACATGACAAACATGTTGTACCAACCCTACTTATCCCACATAAGCGTACGAAGAAGAAGATGATAGATGATAGATAGGCTAAAGATAGTTACATGCTAAGCTTAGAACAAAACTAAAGCTCTGATGTACACTTCTTGGTTGCTACAGCTACCAGAATACTAGTAAGGGCTTAGCGACAAATGTTCTAGCTAAGAGTGGTAGGTAACGATACGGGCATTAGAAAAACAACTATCACAGTGCTATAGTTTCCTCAGCCAAACAATCTGGTTCATTAGAGGATTTCGACCTTACGTCAATCAAATCGATATTTAGACTTTTTAACAATGAGCCATCATAAATTATTAATTGAAGGCTTTTAGTAACCTTAACGGGCTTGGTGTCGCAAAAAGCGCTCACCTGATTGGTTGCTTCGGAGTCGCTAATCTTTCTGATTTATAATCTTTTTATATGTAACTAAAGTGACAGAGGTCTGTCGTTATGTGCGCATCATGCAAATTATTAGATAGATTTCGATTTTTTTCCTTAGACACTTGATTCTTATCCAATAACAATATCTCCACATCTATACTCTATACTTAATATTATAAAGCTATAGAGTTTGTTTGCTTGAACGCGTCATCTTAGGAGCTACTGGTCCGATTTGAAAAAATCTATCATTGTTAGATAGCTCATTTATCGAGGGCTATATACCACACTAAGACCAATAAGAACGGAGCACCAATGAAGAATGTTTTAAAATGTACGTATTATTTAAAAAAATATTTAGACCTTCTACGTAAACGAAGTCGCGAGTTAAATATAGCGTTAGACCAAAGTAACTATTACACGCAGACGAAGACGCGGAGGCTAGTTTAATATACAGTTTTAAGAAACTACGCCATTTTTGTACACTTATCATTCTGTGATGTGTATTTTTTCGATGTGAAGGAGTGGGACAAGCGATGTAAGGCGCATGCGCAGGACAACGTAAACGAAGTCGCGGGCATCATCTAGTAATAAATAGTCACCAAGTCCTCGTCTAGATTTTAATAGGAGGATACTAAATGTGAAAAATAATTAAGTTTATAGGTATTAATTAAATGCCTTGTCTTGACTTTATTTATATTGCCCGGTTGGTATAAACATGACCTTACTTATGAACTTGACTTATAACATAGTAATTAGCGGTTATAAATCTATAGTGCGTCATTAGAGTTAAATGCGCATACGAAACAAGATGTTCCGTACAGTCGTAATTTCACAATGTCAAAAGTCATTCGGAGAATAAATAAATACTTCACAATTTCGATTTTAAAACGTTAATGATACGATTATATTTGTGCATCGGATTCGTGACACCGTTCCAGCTTCATCAAAGAACTTTACAACTGTCTCTCTTACACACCACTTCCATGAACCATCTTTTTATAACTCAGATCTACCTATATCCATGACATTTTTGTAACTGAACTGGAAATAGTCCACACCTGACGAAATTCAAGATGGCGTCGTTTCGACCTCATCCGATGCTTCCTCTGCTGCGATTGGACGTTGAGAACACGTGAATCAACATAGTAACTTTAATTATTATGGTGACATATTACACGATAGAAAAATATAACAAATTAAATTATATGAAAATAACAATATTTTTTTTTTATTAAAACCATATTATTCCAATGAATTCATCTGATAAAGATTACGCTTCCGGTCAATTACGCATTAAGATGGCGCCTCATATATACTATGTACGATTGGACTTAATACATTAGAGTAACTTTAAAATTATCTTGTTAATATTGCAATAAGTACTAATAGGCAATAAATCAAATTAATTTACATTATGATTTATCAGATTATTTATGTAATAAATAATCGTTATCTTGTTAACCTACTAGTGCCACTCGATCATAAGAACTTCCTCTCGTTTATTACCATTTTATGTATATAGATTACATATAATACAATTAATCCATTATTGAACATTTATAACGAAATAACATATTCAAATCGTTGGCATTTGGATAAAACTATGTTATCGAATAGTCTAAAAATAGCTATAAAGATCTTTTGTGAACGGTATGTATGCTAAACATTTTTTTGTTTATATCTAATAAGTAGCATTTATTATTAGGGTTGCGTACTCAAAAAATTAACTCTTTTGCGATGGCAGGCGGCTGACTATTTATCCGTCGAATATCTAACGGGCTGTGTATTTTAAACTTTAGGTGGTAGTATACTGAAATTTTCACAGAGATTATGAGGGATATCTTCGCAAGTAATAAAACGGTCATGCGTTCCCACGCAAGGAATGTTTATAATTAAATATAAAGTGTTAGTTCTTTAGGCACGTTAGAATTTGGCAAGAGAAAAACTTTTGGATTCGCGTTATCGACATGCTCGTAAAGCGTGACCGATATGCTCGTGACGTATTGCGTTTGTGTCAGTCTAGCAAGGCGTAGTATAAAGTATACGTACATATGGTATTGATATTTCGCATTGAGCTTGTACAGCCCATCATATAATTGATTATTTGTTTATTTATTTATTTATGTGTACCTATATAATTATTGCTCAGAATGCCAATAGATTTGAAAATCGGACTAATGTTAATAATTTCAGTTTAAAAATTTAAATAATCATTAAATATTATAAAACAAGGTCCTCTGCCGCGTCAAACTGTCTATCTGTTCGCGATAAACTTAAAAACTACTAAACGAATTTTCATGCGGTTTTCACCAGTAGATAAAGTGATTCACGAGGAAGCTTATAATTTGTCGAGGTTATTTTTATTATCAGAGCGGGACAACGTCCGCCGAGCCCGTTAGTTTATACTATAATTGATGTAGAAGTTTAAATAAGAAAACATATATTCCATTGTTTTCACTTATGTTCGCAGTCCTTGTGACTGCCTCGACCTTTTATTTATGCTGTGTTGTAAAATATGCATGCAATTGTTAAGCTTGGTGGTATTATAACATAAAATTCAAGTGTCAGTAGTAATCCCGAAATCGGCTTAACCGATTTTGACAAAATTTTTACGGACAGATAGAGAATTTTTCAGATCATTATCTAGTATACACAACTTTACGTTTTTTTGTAGAAGTTAAACAATAATGATAAAATTAGACAGAGTTAATTTAAAATCGGTCAAAAGGTCATAGCGGTTAAGTAATATTGACAAAGTAATAATCAGTTATCATGAGAACGAAGTCGGGGTCACCAGCTAATAGTTAATACAACCAAAACAAAATTTATTTGCGTATATTATTATAATAACACGAGAAATAAAATGTACTGTTGAACGGAACCGTCAGGCTGCGCGTCCGACTCGCGCTTGCCCCCTTTTTAAAATAGCTTTTAGCTACGAAAAAGGCACGTGTATCTTTTATTCTATTTTTGAACGAAATTTAAATAATAACGCATTTTAAAATAAAATTCGTATTATTTATTTCGCGAGCGTTTATTTTTCATTCGTTATTTATACAAATTACATATAAATAAGGTTTTTTATCATCAGTCTGTTCACAAAAATGATTAAATTACTGGTTTTTGCTATTTTAAAGCATCAGCTTTTTTATTTATTTAATTTCTGAGTATAATATCATCGAACGTTCATCGAAGGAATGATGTCTTATATTATTATATTATTATTATTATTATATAGTATAAAACAAAGTACCCTACCGCGTCTGTCTGTCTGTCTGTTCGTGATAAACTTAAAAACTACTGAACGGATCTTTATGGAGTTTGCACCAGTGGATAAAGTGATTCACGAAGAACGTTTTGGTATATAATTTGTCCAGGATTTTTCTTATAATCAGGGCGGGACAACGTCTTCCGGGCCCGCTAGTTATATTATATATATAAGTTATAGTATTAACTTCTGCCCGCAACTTCGTCCGCGTGGATTTGGTACTTTGAGTTAACGCTAACTTTAACTGTTTGTAGGTGGTAGAGCCACGCTGTAGCTATTACTAGTTTCAGCATGAATGAGTTGGCTCGCCCGGAATACCACACTCTCACAGAACACCGACGTGAAGTAACAGTGCTTGCACTGTTGCCTTTCGTTCGGCCAGTGAGAGCGCCGGAGGCCCACCTCCTTTCCCCCTTCTCCTTTCCCATATACAGGCTGGCAACGCACTTGCGACTCCCCTGGTGTTGCTAGTGTCTATGGACGGTGGTGATCACTTAACATCAGGTGACCCACTTTTTCGTTTGCCTCCTTTTGAAATAAAGAATAGAAAAGACAAACGCGACTTATTTTATGTAGAATGTAATGTTTTTTTAAATAATACGTACGTCAAACCTTATTTTGAAACATTTTACATTGGTGCTCCACTCCTATTGGTCTTAGCGTGAGGATATATACTATATAGCCTAAAGTCTACCTCAATAAATTATCTATCTAAAACTGAAAGAGCTTTTCAAATCTAACTAGTAGATTAGTGCGTTCAAGCAAACAAACTCTTCAATTTTATAATATTACTAGCTATGAACGCGACTTCGTTCGTTCGTTCGTACAAAACAATGACTAATAAAGTAATCTGAACGTATTTAGTCCATTTGCTTATCCACTTTTCTCTCATACTTAAGTCGCGACGCCATTAAAATTACAATATTTTTTGATAGAGTGGACCGATTTTAATGAAGAAAGACTAAGTTACTCCCGAGGATATGCTTTATGATTTTCCTTACATGAGGTTTTATTGTGAACCCATATACTTACCCATATACTTTAGTAATGATTGAAATGTAGACACCTTTTTTTTTTTTTTTTCTCCATGGGGGAATCCCTAACGGATATCCATCTCACCGGGCAGCAGAGGATGGATATGCCCGAGTCGCACGGACTAAAACCCCATGGTACCTTCTTACACCTTTTGGCCGGAGGAGCAGGGACTGTCTAATCGACACTACATCTGCTCCTCCAACAGGTGTTGTCCCCTCCTAAGGGACCCAAACTGCGGTCTGAGGGGTCAAGATGGTGGACCCCTCAAAGGGAAATGGGTGTTATTCCCCCTAACGAACTGTGGGAGCATCAGCATAATGCACCTCCACCACATGGACCTGTGCAGTTTAACTGCCCGGAGCGACGGACATGCATGTGTCTGTCGCCCCAGGTCACAACTACGGCGGCCGGAGGTCATCGCCTACCCGTCGCCGCCGCGTAGTTCGTCGGCCGCGGGGGGGGAGTCTAATCGTTCGCTCCCTCTCCCTCTCCGCAGCCTCCTTTGCGAGCATGACTGTCTCGCAGAATAAATGTAGACACCTGCAAGAATCTTTTTCATGAAAATCGAAAGAGTACAGAGACACGTTAGATTTACATTCTTATTATATGTATAGATAAGTATAAGTATAGATAATATATTACTAGTATACAGCGCGACTGGTTAGTCGCCAGCAATATTTTTAAAGGATAATTATTAGTCGATTCTCATTCTAAATCAATAAAAAATTAGGTGCTTAATATTCGACCTAATTATCTCGAGAAACGCAAAATTGATATACACTCAACATCAGGTGAATTACGCAAAAACGAACTGGTGTAATAATAAGGAAAGCAATGAATCACACCATGCTGCGCAGTCCCGTCCGTGTCCCGCACCTCGAACCACGTCTCACTTCCCTTTGTTCGACCGTGCGGTGTTCCGACGATAAGCAGTTACGTAATGATTATCCTTAAAAGCTTTTTTTTTTATAGTAGCATGGCAAAATGACTCCACTGTGCCTGATGGTAAGCACAGTACAATCAAAAAACAACGGCGACCACCGAGTGACATACTGTCCATCGCCGGTCGCCGCTGTCATACCGGCCTGCGAAATACTGAATATGCACGGGCTGATCCCGAAACGCGACCCGCAGAAGCGAATCACTATGACGGGCTTTTTCGCCATATACATGGTGGTTGCGACCCAGTCGGGCTGTAGAACCCTACCACCCCGCTTTCGCCATTGCGTCGTTCGTTATTCAGCAGGGTGCACCACGTGCAGGTGAGGTTGGCTTGGTTGTCTCTAGTCTTAGATGTTATTCGACACCCCTTACACCCCAAGCGCTATGAAATAAAAAAAATTGAAAAAAAAAATCAGGAAAGCGACACCCTAATCACCTAGCGGTATGAAATGTACTTTACGACCTATTTTCATACCTACAAATATACATTTGAAAATGTCATAAAAATCGGCCCAGCCGTTTCGGAGGAGTTCAAACACTAACACCGCGACACGAGATTTATATATCAGATATAGCTAACATACAATTTATAAGAAAAAAAAACTTCAATTCCTTTCCTATTGTTTTCACAATGAAGTAATCTTTGAACAATAATTTCTAGTTAAATACTCGAGTAATGAACGTTTGAAACGTAACCTTGAATTTTAACCGTGTTAGTAAAACCACATTATGCTCAGTACGTACGCTATGTTATCTGTTCACGATATACAATTATATAAGGCCAGTTTTATATAAAGAAAATCTACACGCCGCACATATAAAAACATATCAAAATACCAAAAACGTGTTTAATGAATTCTTTTACATTTTTGTTTGAAAATATCACACGGATTTTATAATACCTAAAATGTCCGTTTATAAACAAGTTATTATTAAGTATTTAAAAACACGTTATTTCGATTTAGATTCTAAATATAATGTTATTTAAATTCTTTATTTTTTGTTCGTATAAATGCTTTAATCTATGGAAATACCGGTTAGAATTAATATATATATATTTTTACATTTTATGATCTATATTGAAGATGATTTTAGACTAATATTACGTTTTTACTTTTAGAAGCGGAGCAAATCTGCATAAATAAATATAGTACGTGTATCAGTGTGTACACGTGGAGAAAATGAAACTTCTTTGACTTATACGAGTATGTATTAAATTAAATATACATATACTAGCAGGCACGGCGGACGTTGTCCTGCCTTGATAATAAAAAAAAATCTAAAATTCTACCGCAGCGCCACCTACCGACTCCAATTGTAAATCTAAACCATTCTCGGATCCACTGGAACACGCACACAAAATTTCATCAAAATTGGTCCAGCCGTTTAGGAGGAATGCAGTGACATACACACGTAGAGAAGAAATTTATATATAAAGATGAGAATGGTCATCACTACATATTATAAAATAAAGTCCTCTACCGCGTCTGTCTGTCAGCCTGTTCGCGATAAACTCAAAAACCACTGAACGGATTCTCATGTAGTTTTCACCAGTAGATAAAGTAAAAAGTATATAGCCGAGTGGAACGTGTAACGTGTAAATGTTACTTCAGAACAGCTGTACCTATTTAGATCGTTTTTTTTTGTTCCATTTGCAACTATCAGGGCTAGGTCTGTATAAAGGAAAAAATTAGAAAAACCAAATGAAAAAGTGAAAAATTTAGATTAAAAATATTCAAACAAAAAAAAAACGCGGCAGTTATAAGCAAAACTCAAAGCAATGGAATAACTGTGTTCTTTGATTTTTTAAATTAATTATAAGGTGAATTATTTAAAATTCATTTTTTTTTTTTATGTCATTAGTGGCAAACGAACTGGTGGATCACCTGATGTTAAGTGGACACTACAACACCAGAGGAGTCGCAAGTGCGTTGCCACCCTTTGGAGGGAAGGGATTAGGGGAGGCAGAGGGAGAGGAGGAGAGGGGAGGGGAGGTGGGCCTCCGGCGCTCTCACTGACCGAACGAAACGCAACAATGCGAGCACTATTACTTCACGTCGGTTTTCTATGAGAGGGTGGTACTACCCCGGGCGAGCCGACCCATTCATGCTGAAACCAGTAATAGCTTCAGCGTGGCTCTACCACCATAAGATTTGTATACTGCAGTTATTAATACTAATCTGGTTTTAGCACATATTGGCACACGGAGCAATAATTGTATACATTTTTATACAGTTTATTAAGTAATAAAACATATAATGAACTGCAAAATCTCAATACGAAATATCAATATTACATATACTCAGGCCGCTATACTACGCGCCGCTAATGTGACGCAAACCGAGCAAGCGTAATACGGCCAGTCACGCTTACTAGTATGTCATGACGCGAAATCATAAATTTAACTCCAGCCAAAAAGATACCGCACAACGATCTTCCAATATATTGCCGGAATTGACTTTTTTTTTATTTATAGTAGCACGACAAAATGACTGCACTATGCCTGATGGTAAGCACAGTACAATCCAAAAACAATGGCGACCACCGAGTGACACATTATCCATCGCCGGTCGCCGCTGCCATGCCGGCCTGCGAAAAGCTGGATATGCACAGGCTGATCCCGAAACGCGACCCGCAGAAGCGAATCACTATGACGGGCTTTTTTGTCATATACGTGGTGGTTGCGACCCAGTCATGCTGTAAAACCCTACCACCCCGCTTTCGCCATTGCCTCGTTCGTTATTCAGCAGGGTGCACCACGTGCAGGTGAGGTTGGCTTGAGTGTCTCAAGTCTTAGATGTTATTCAACACCTCTTACACTTCCATTCTTCATATGATATTTTATTTTATAACTTGATCGTACTGTAGCGGGCGATTTGGTGCCATTTTCTTCGGGGCAGATATTATATATATTTTAGACAGTACACGAAGCTAGATTTAATATTCTGACCAAGTATTATATAGATACAGACAGGAAGTATACAAATAGGGAGGCTAAAGTACAAATACGTTTTATGTTTATATTTCATATAATCGCAACGGAATGGTCGTTCGACAACGTACAAGCGATAAGAGAAATAGTTAACCTTGAGATATGTTTAATGCAGTCTGGCTTTTAAATGCACAAGTGTGTTTTATTGAAATAATTAATCGTGTGTGCAATAAAGTAAATTTTCAAAAAAAAGTATTAACCAACTTCAATATCAATCCAAAACCCATAAGGCACTAAAAAGCGGAAAATAAATAGTTTATCAAATTAATTAAATAAAACATATGAATATGTGTGCTACCTAGAGATGTCCCGGAAGTCGGTACCAACCAAAATTTTTGTATTACAGAGACGCGAGAGTGGACTTAAACTTTGTACCTATGTAGATGATATGATTTTCGGTTTGGTTGGCACCGATTTCCAATACATCTCTAGGTAGCACACATATTCATATGTTTTATTTAATTAATTTGATAAACTATTTATTTTCCGATTTTTACTTATGGGTTTTTGATTGATATTGAAGTCGGTTAATACTTTTTTTTGAAAATTTACTTTATTTTTCCATTTTTAGTGTACATAAATATATTTTACTAGCAGTGCCCGCGAACTCCGTTCCGCCTTAAGTATATTAAAATATGCGCATTTTTGCGGTATGGTATCTATCGGTATGGTATGCGATATGGTTTCAATTGGTTGTACAATAAGTAACGTTTGGTACGAACGCAACCTTTTCAGTAATCCGCGATAGTTTCTACCACCAACTCGGCTACCATCGCTTCACACATTATACACCTTAAGTAATGTAATTACAATGCTTGCGTCATGTTGCAACACAGCAACGAACATAAGCACAATAGGCTCCTAAGAATTGAAGAGTTTTTTTTATAATATTGGTGGCAAACGAACATACGGGTCACCTGATGGTAAGTGATCACGGCCGCCCATGGACAATTGCGACACGAGAGGAAACACAGATGCGTTGCCGGCCCTTAAGAAAGGAGTAGGCTCGTTTCTTGAAAGTTTTCTTACTTTGTCACGGATCCCATAATCAGAACCTAACCAAACTCTCATCAAACTACCCTTGAAGTACATCCTTTTCAATAAAAAATGAATCATCGAAATCGGTTAGCGTAATATTGAGTTATTCGTCTATTTGTCGTGTACATACTTAATGCAAATTTAAAACTTATACGGTTTTGCACTGGATGCCGTTGTCGGAACTGTACCAAATTGAAATGGGACCACACTGGAAGTACCAGCTTTCAAATAAAAAAAGAATAATCAACATCGGTTCACCCAGTCCAAAGTTATGAGGTAACAAACATTAAAAAAAAAATACAGTCGAATTGATAACCTCCTCCTTTTTTTGAAGTCGGTTAAAATGTATTATTACGTAAGAAGACATGGTTAATCTTAAAAAAAATAAGGACTGCCATCATAAGTGAAAAATCAAAACAATGAAATAAATCTATCCTTTTTTTAATTTTCATATTAATTATAGCGTGAGTGATTATATACATGTCACAATTTCTTTATTGAAATTATTAACATTAGAATGGTTTTCATATATATTGAATACTTTTGTAGGCGCTAGAGCCACGCTGTAGCTATTAGTAGTTTCAGCATGAATGGGTCGGCTCGCCCGGGGGAGTACCACACGAACCACAGAAAACCGACGTGAAGTAACAGTGCTTGCATTGTTGCGTTTCGTTCGGTCAGTGAGAGCGACGAAGGCCCACCGCCCTTTTCCCTTCCTCTTTTCCCCACCCCCTTTCCTTACCCGTACCCCCTCCATACAGGCTGGCAATGCACTTGCGACTCCCCTGGTGTTGCTAGTGTTTATGGACGGTGGTGATCACTTTACATCAGGTGACACACCTGTTCGTTTGCCTGCTTTTGATATAAAAAAAACTCTGAGCAATAATTATATACATTTTCATAAAATCTATTAATCAATCAAACGTATGATGAGTTGCGAAATATCAATATTACATATACACACTTCGCTATACCACGTGGCACTAGTGTGACGCAAGCACGCATCCGCTAAAAATAATTTAAGGTTCATGTATTTTTTTTTATATAATAGAAGGCAAGTGAACAAGCGGTCATCTGATGTTAAATGATCACCGCCGTCCATAGACACAGCAACACCAGGGGAGTCGCAAGTGCGCTGTTGGCCTTAGTTGAGTTTGTAGCTTCAGTTCCAATCTTTTAATCGAGTTCAAACGCAACAATGCAAGCAGTGTTACTTCACGTCGGTGTTTCTGTGGGTCGGGTGGTAGTACCCCGGGCGAGCCGACCCATTCATGCTGAAACCAGTAATAACTTCGGTGTTGCTCTACCACCTACAAATATATGTATGTTATAAAGATAAACCCAATCGAGTTTAAAAGTGTACGAGAGTGCCCTTTACCTTTAAAAAAAACGTATAAAGAGCCATCCTAACAGTGCGATTTTTCAAACATTTTCCATTATGCAAGCTTTGTCCTGACAACTAAAAACATAACAAAAAAAAAATTTATCAAATTGGTGACACATTTTGAATTGATGCGCTTAAATAAACTGGGTAATTGATTTTTATTATTTACTAGCGACCCGCCCCAGCTTCGCACGGGTGCAATGTAGATAAGACAATTCTTTTTGTAAAAAGATAAACATGTTACTGAGGGTTATCCTTTAGAGATAAATATATACCACCGCGGACTTTTTAAATCGATTTTTAACACGCTTTTATTAGCTTCACCTGTATGTATGTTTGTAACCGACCCCTTTGAGCTCGATTTTGTCCTACTTTGAACGATCACAATTTTTAGAAACTTTGCACACCTGTCAAAGGTCGATGACAATGCAATAATCAGGAAAAACAAGTTAAAAAAATTTAACTACAAAATGAAAAATAAATAATAGTTAAAAAAAACTAAAAAAACACGCTTTCATAAAAAATGATAAAAATACTGATATCTGGAGGTACTGATATTAACAGTGACGTATATCAGTAGTTTTATAATTTTTTTGTCACTTTTTACAAAAATATACATTTATTTCTAATTTACACTGTTCTTAATCCAAATTTATTAAATTTTATTTTCTGTTTTTAGTTGTATTTTTATGAAAGCGTGTTTTTTTAGTTTTTTAAACTATCATTTATTTTTTTGAGATACACAATTCTGTAGTACATTAATTTGATCTTTCTCGTAAGGTTTAGCCAGCGTTTGCGATTTAAGCGCACACAAATATGTTTTGCTACAACATCTCTATTACAATCGCTTTTCTCTACTATATTATCTATGTATTATACATATAACTCTTCCTCTTGAATCACTCTATCTATTGCTGTATTAAAATACGTTAAATAGTTTAAAAAATCTAAGGGAACAAACAGCGGAAGCGACTTCACTTTATACTATGTAAAATAGAAAGAACGGGTGGCCGCATCCGTCCTAACACTTACGCACAGCATGTATGTTAATTTAAATTACTTTTCTGAATTCATTATTATTGCTGGGCCGAAGGTCCTTGACCTCATTAGAGTAATGGAGCCTGTGGCGAGGCTGAAGAGACACGGCTCTTAACATGAGCCAGCGTGCCTATAATAGCAACACGCTATGATGGCTGTTTTGACATATTACAATACTGACGTGATACTTCGATTTATTGTATACAAAAATATTATCAAAAGCAGCTTCTTTTGCTATAAGCATTGACGCGAGTTTGCCGGAGGTGGTAGTTGTGCTGGTCAACGATCCTGTGTATAATCATATACATGTTATAAATATATAATTTCAAATTTTGAAAAATATAAATAAGTACATTAATAATTATAATCAATTAAGGATTGTATTAAACGGTGCTGTTTTTTTGTTGATAATAGCGTGATGAGATTAGTTTGTACGACCATATACTTAGATATAGTTGTAGTTCGATAGATATATAGCTCATAGATAAACCTATATATAATGTAGAAATTTGCGTACTAAATTAATTTTGTGTCCTAAATTTCGATACATTTTAGGACTAATTGTACGCCACTATTGGCAATAAAGAACAGCAATTTACTTTCTCAAACGTAGTTATTAATTTATACGAAATTTCACGAGTGGACAAACCTCAAAACGGCCATCACAGCGTATCGCTATTATAAAAGACCCAATCTCGGTTTGAGTTTGTAACCTTGCATGTAAATTCGCGAATGGAATCTAAATAATTAAGTATTTAATTTAATTGACTACATATTTAGAAATATACGCATAGAAAGCATGTTAGGTGTTTGTTTAGTATACATGTGCACCTGAGCTCTATCAAGAGAATTATACAATTACGTACACGTTATGCTTTATTAGTTTCTGTTATCTTGTGTTTGCGGAAGTTATTCTGCTCGCATTGTGTTCTCCGTTTTTATTAATTTATTCTAATCATAAATACTGTGTAAATACTTTATTATATATTGTAAGGATTATATTTATGCAATAACGTCATTATTTTGCGATTGTTATAAACTGCAATACTATATGAGTCAGCAACGTAGAATCATTGGCAACAATTTATATCAGTAATTATTGCTGAATAACACAACAGAATAATTAATAATATTCATATATATAGTCGTTATTGCCACCTATTTCAATAAGTAATAAAAAAAACTTGTTTAGCTCAGCTTATTTAGTCTAGTTTAATAAAATTCCCGTTGTTGCATCGAAAGCAACAGCCCAAGCCTAAGTTCGGCCGCTCTGGTACCCTTGAATTTGTTACCCAGCGGCTGAGCGTCATAAGCGCCTAGCCCCATTAGTCCGTTTTTTTTTTTTTTTCGAACTGACTATGCTATTGACCTGGCAAGGTCTTTACAGCTTCACCGGACTACTAAGGCCGAGCGCTTAGGGCACTCAGCCGATTTTGGTTTTGGGTAACATACACAAGGGTGCACGCACACCTCGGCTTGGGCTGTTTCCTGGAAAAAGACACGTCTGTCCTAGCTAACTATTCTAAGCTATTCATACATATATACATTTGTGAACCATACAATCGAAATTGCATGATTCACAAATGAATACGTGTATATCGGATTGAAACGAACTTAAACTATTCGATTCAGTTCGATGAGGGAAAAAAAAACAAAACCCTCCCACCATGTGTATATATGTGCACGTGTGTGAGAGAGATGATCTCATATGTCTGTTCAAGTGATGTAGGTGAGTCACTGTATCGCGAAAGTCCCCCATTAGTCCGATGAAGGTCCAACAGGTCAACAACGTTAGTAGGTTAAAAAATAATTATGTATGATGTATGTAATTTGATAAGGAATAGCACTGTATTGTATAAAATAGCTTGGTAAATAACACATAATTATCCTTTAGGGATAAATATATACCATCCGGACTATTTTATCGATCTTTTTAAGATATATAATTCTGTAGTACATTAATTTGAACTATTTCGTAAGGTTTAGCCAGCGTTTGCGATTTAAGCGCACAAAAATGTATTTTTTTACGATATCACATTACAAATCTATAAAATTTTCGGCTTTTCTGTACTATAATTTGTATGAACTATGCATATAACATTCTTCTTGAATCACTCTATCTATTGTTGAAAACTGTATTAAAATCCGTTGAATAATTTAAAAAATCTAAATGAACAGACAGCGGAAATGACTTCGTTTTATACTATATAAAGATTATTATTATTTAATTTAGTTATTTCAAGTATTAATTTCACATGGTTAATATCTCGCTAGTTAGTTTAGCCCAGTGTTAATAGTTGTATTAACGCAAGCCGGTCGAAATATCTGGCGTTTTGCCAACTCTGCTATCCTATTGTTGAAGCACTATTTTAAGCCATAAAGGAAAATTTAGAAACCCGCGATTCATTGCAGTCGTAATTTGCGATAAAGAATTACGATTCATAAAAGAAAATCTTAGGGATTTAGTATCTCACAAACAATTCGATAAACTAGATCTTATAAACAGCCGACATAATATTAATAATAGAAAAAAAAACTGAGTGTGGCGTAAAAGCCAAGATGTGAAACTAAAAATTATAACCAAATATTAACATCACGCTGTGTTCTCAGCTGTTCACCTCTTGCTGCTTCAAATCAAATTAAACTGTGGTGAAATCCCACACTCTGTAAGCAATAAAGGAAGTAAAAAGGATATTTTCCAAAACCGTGGTAGAGTTTTAACATTCATAATCATTACTTGAATACAAAAGCCTTGAATACAAAATCGAATGAAAAATTCATCATTCGATTCGTTTCGAATATGCGTAGGGATACATTTATGATATGAAATATTTTCCATCACACCCAATCATTTATTCATTTTAATATATCGATTGTGATGTTTGTTACCATAGAAAATCCTAAACAGGAAATGTACAATTTTTATAATGGTCTCTCTCTTGACTCTTATCGACCGCGACTCCGAAATATTATCTCTATACGTGAGAATATTTATCAATTTTACTTTCTCGAACTGACTATGCTATTGGTCTAGCAAGACTTTAACAGCTTCATCGGACTACAATACCTTACAATCTAAAGTTTTTGATTTTCGTGAAAAAAATTGTTGCAGGTGTCTAGGAATATGTAATAGAATACATTTCAATCATTTTTAGAAATGTCTGTCTGTTTCTATGAACACGTAGCACTGCTAAAGTGCTGGGTTCATAATAAAACCTCACAAAGAAAATCATAAAACATATCCTCGAGAGTAACGTAGTCTTTGTTTTACTAAAATCGGTTCACTCTATCAAAAATTATTGTAATTTGAATGACGGCTCGAGTTAACTGCGAGAAAACAGTAGGAATCTATACTAATATTATAAACCTAGACGGTGCTATTACAAAAAAGTTAAATACGTATTGAACCCTGACTTTAAGAAGGTGTCATATTAAATGCACCGCGGTCGCTGAATGTTCGTCATCTTGCTCTTTTGTCTCGCTTTGGTTACAGTAGGTTAGACTTTTGAAAAAGGATAACGCGAACTTGCCTCGGGCGAGCGCGGTGCATTTATTAGGAAACTTTTTTAAAAGAAGTATTTAATACGTATTTAACTTTTTTGTAATAACACGGGGAGGGCTTGTTTGTTTGGTTGAACGCGCTAATCTCAGGAACTACTGGACCGATTTGAAAAATTCTTTCAGTGTTATATAGCTCATTTATCGAGAAAGGCTAATAGCTATATCATCACGCTAAGAACAATACGAGCGGAGCACCAATGGCGAATGTTTCAAAGACGGGTTTTTTTAGAGCTTCCACTGCGTGTTAGCGTTAGCCTAAAATAACTATTTCACGCAGATGAAATAGCAGGCAGAAACCAGTGTATTATAAAAATTAAAACTTTATTTTTTTGACCCGAATTATCAATCATAAGAGGATCATAAAAGTAGACTGTTGTAGCACCAAAGTGTAGTAAATATTAGTGATAGCGATTTCAATCATTAAAATAAAGAAAAGATATTTTGTAGTTGTGGACAAGTTTTCTGAATTGTTAATGATTTGGTTAACCTAAATTTTTTATTCGAGTTCAGTGAACTAAGGAGGCGGTATTTAAGCATCGTATTGTAATATACAATGAAGGTAGATAGTACAAAACGCAGCAATTTCTCATTCTGCTATAACTGGTTTCAGCATGAATTCGTCGTCTCGCTTGATGTAGTACCACCGGACGCACAGAAACAACAGCTTGAATTAACAGTGCTTGCATTGTTGTGTTTCGTTCGGTCAGTGAGAGCGCAGGAAGACCACCTTCCAACACTTTCCAAATTAACCCGACATTATTTTATATAAGTGTGTAGATGATTATTGCTTATCCCATATAGAAAATCATAATGATATGTACCCTAGATAATAGTCTAGAACGTTCTCTATGTTTTATTATATTTTTATCTAAATCGCTGCAGCCGTATCGGAGGTTAAGTCGGACAAATACTTCAGTCTTCTATACAAATAATAAAAATGTAAATCTAACGTGTCTTTTTAGATTTTTGTAAAAAAAATTGTTGCAGCTATCTAGGAATAGGTAATAAAATACGTTTCAATCATTAATAGAAACGTCTGTCTACCTGTCTGTTTATTTATACACGCATAATTGCTAATATACTGCGTACATGATAAGAGCTCTTGAAGGAAATCATAAAACATATTTCCGAGTAACATTTAGTCTTTGTTTGGTTAAAATCGGTTTGGTCTATCAAAAGTTATTGTAATTTTAAAGACGACACGATTTTTATAGTAGCACGGCAAAATAACTGCACTATGCATGATGGTAAGCGAAGTACAATCCAAAAACAATCGCGATCACCAAGTGACACACTATCCATCACTGGTCGCCGTTGTCATGCCGGCCTGCGAATAGCTGGATATGCACAGGCTGATCCCGAAACGCAACCCGCAGAAGCGAATCATTATGGCGGGCTTTTTCGCCATATACATGGTTTGCGGCCCAGTCAGGCTGTAAAACCCTACCACCCCGCTTTCGCCATTGCCTCGTTTGTTATTCAGCAGGGTGGACCACGTGCAGGTGAGATTGGCTTGGGTGTCTCGAGTCTTATGATGTTATTCGACAACCCTTACACCCCCTCAGTACGAGAGAAAAGTAAATGAGCTTAATATTCAGATTACTTTATTAATCAAGGCACGAAGTCGCAGGTACAGCTAGTTTTATGTATATTAGACTTGGCCAAAAAAATCAACAATTTTTTTTTAAAGTATATCGAAAATATTATTTGGGATGACAAAAAAACAATGTTGTGAGAACTTGAGCCCCTAATATTTATATTAAGAGGTCTATCATCGCAACTTTTGATTTTTTTTCCGGAGCGGGATTTTGTTTCATAACTCGAGACATTTTTTTAAGAGAATTTAATTGTCTACAAAAAAAGACTGAAATTTTTTGTCAGATGAACCGTTTTCTCACAACCACGCCTTGAACATTGGTATGATTTCAGTATTTGATTTTTAACTTAAGGTATTTGTCATTTACTTAAAAATTAGTACCCGAAAAAAAATCCATAGAGATTCTTGAAGGGAATTTAATTTCCTATAATAAACGTCTCTTAACATTTTTAAAATTATTTTAATTAAAAAAAAAACAAATGTTGCTATGATAGACCTCTTAATATAAATATTAAGGGCTCAAATTCTCACAACATTGTTTTTTTGTCATCCCAAATAATATTTTCGAAAAAAATGTTGATTTTTTTGGCCCAGTCTAAAGAATATCTGGGTTATTATTTTTTACGCATAAATATTGGATTTTTTTTCATTATGCAATAAATATCATGACTAATTAATAAATATATATTTATATAGTCTCGTATAAGAATTCTGATGGAATGGCTATTTTCAAGGATATTACATAAATAACTCTTTGTCAATTAGTAATCCGATATGCGTTGTGTTTTAATGAGTCACAGTATGACGGTTCTAATGTAGGAATTAATAAATTAGTAATAGTATTGCACATTGAATAGATATTAACGTTCAGTTTTGAAGAAACTGGTGAATTTACCTACTTTTATCAGAAATTCGTGGAGTCTTCTTGAGAACTCGTTCTATCTTTATGACAGGCTTACGGAACTTTTCAATTAAAGCTTGAAGTAACCTTTTAGATGTTGGAATTGTACTGTAATTATCTATAGTAGGACAATTAGTTGATATAAATAAGGTTAGATCTTCAGGCGGAGTAATGTATGTATGTCTCTATGACGCTTTATTCCTCTGGTACCATTAGTTTAAAACATTTTTATTTATACTAGTGGGCGCCCAGTGGTCGACATTCGACCATAGCTCATTGATATTTTAAAGGGATAAATATTATAATAATAGTTGTATGTTATAATATAATTGTTGAATGTAGAATAAAAAAGGGTCATTGGAACGTAAGAGTAAAATAATACATACAGTCGAGCATAGCAACCTCCTTCACAACCTTTTTTGAAGTCCTTTATTGACAGATGTCAAAATGTCTTTTTTATTTACACGTGTGTATATGTTGTGTAAAATTGAAGCAGTAGTGTGTATAATGCATATTTGAATTAATTTAATGTACTTCTAATGCATTTTATATAAAATAAATAGCTTCCTGCACTTCTCCTCCATATAAACATTAACTATGCCAAATTTCACGTTCATCCGTTTGCGCAATTCCGTTAAAAAGGGATACAAAGTTTTGGCTTCACGTATTAAAATATATGATGATGATGATTTTTGTTTAATATACTTATTATCACTTTTACGAGCTAAGAGAAAGTTTCTCCAGTCAATTTATGAAGGACAAAATCTCAAGTTACTAATACATTGTCACTTCTTACCTTTGCCTCAGTGCCCTCATTTACATTTTCATTGCTGGAGGCTAAAATTACCTGTCTCCGTACGTTTTATCAAGCAGAAGATTCGATTAGTTCGGCTGAAGCCCTATCGATTTTAATTGTTCACCGCATATTACTTTACAGTTTTTTTAGTTATCTTTTTATTTGTCGCGTAAGCCGATGACCACTATCAATAGCCGTTTATATATAATAGGCAGACTCATCACCCCATAATATCAAATACTTTATCATAATTTAACATGTAACAACTGAGTCACAGCAAGTCGCCTATAATGAATTCGCTTAAACAGTGGGCATCGTTTCCACCATTCCTTGTTTCACAGTTACATGCGAGGCTGAATAGTAATATCCGATTCCTGTACGTCAGACTCGATCTTAATCTCGGGAAGGTCGTCTTAAGGAGGTCGTGTCTACGTCATAACCTTACAAGAATTGATTTTCTATTCAGGGTATATGTAAATTGTTAGACGGTATAATAAGTATTTTAAATTAATACATGAAATGTAACGTCGAGTTTACCTTTGTCGGTTTTTTTGGTAGAATTTAACACTGACCATTCCCGTGGAAGTTCTTCTTTGTAAAGTAAGGATTATTTGATGTGAAAGGAGTTTAATAGCGCATTCGATTATTCCATTAAATTTTTTAGCTATTTCCACTTCATAGTCCCATCTAACTGAAAGATGTCTGTGTTATGGAATTGTAATTTTAATTATGTGCCTCTTTGTTTTCATCTCTTTCAATAATTACCTATCTGCAATCTACAGTATCTCAGGGTAACAGTAGATTCTTCGGTGTAGCCTGTAAAAATATTAGAGAATTAATAGAAAATGTAATACTATTCAGTTTACAGTCTTTTACAAATACAATAATAGATAAAATTCTATAAATTTTCCACTTGTATGGACGAGTATAATGACTAATCTCAACCCACGATACCTAGCAATTTCAAAGCCAATTTTTTTTCTCTAGCTAGCTATTAAGAGAGGTTTCTTATGATATTTTTCTTGACCTTCAGTAGAGGACGTTACTAATGGAATTATTTTTTTCGCACTAATAGGTGCGTGTAAATGTGCAAAAATTTGGCAGTAAAATATATATGATCGAAACTTCTTTACTCAGATTATACGAAATATGAATATTACATACAATCAAAAATTAGGGGTTATTAGGGGTGTAAGGGGTGTCGAATAACATCGAAGACTTGAGACATCCAAGCCAACCTCACCTGCACGTGGTGCACCCTGCTGAATAACGGACGAGGCAATGGCGAAAGCGGGGTGGTAGGGTTTTACAGCCCGACTGGGTCGCAACCACCATGTATATGGCGAAAAAGCCCGTCATAGTGATTCGCTTCTGTGGGTCGCGTTTCGGGATCAGCCTGTGCATATCCAGCCTTTCGCAGGCCGGCATGACAGTGGCGACCGGCGATGGATACTGTGTCACTCGGTGGTCGCCATTGTTTTTGGATTGTACTGTGCTTACCATCAGGCACAGTGTAGTCATTTTGTCGTGCTACAATAAAAAAAAAAAACTTTACTGTTATGGAAGAAAGAAAGAAATACTTTATTGTTGGGACAACCATACAATTAAATTAAATGACACACACTGATTACACAAAAAAAAACATTAGAAAATGAAAAATAGATGTTCAACAATTGGCGAACCCTTTCAGTAAAAATCTGCAATACAGTAAGTAGTACTGCAGCGATGATTTTCGATGGGAGCCTATATGATGAATAAACGGACGTTCAGTCGGTCATATTTATGTTAATACAAAATTTAAAACGAACAAACAAATAACACAGACACACATAACACGTCACGGATGGTCACACTAAAGAGATATAGCTACTGTAACCACAGATTTAGGATTAAACAAAACAAATATAAATTTAGAAGAAAAAAATACACACCATTAAACAGAGCTTACAATAGAACTGCGTGAATACATTATACGTCACTTTAATTACCGAGTTTGAATTTATGGAGAACAATCCAGTCATCTCGAAGAACTTGCTAGAAACTCGAACTGGTTTAACTTTTCATCATACATATTTTTAGAAACGTAAATAGGTACTCTGGTTTTTGGCGGATGCACAGAGAGGGGCGTCATTTCCAGACATCACCATCGTTGATGTAATGAAATTAGTAGGAAATTAGCAGGGCATAGTTATGGCATTGTGCTTAATGGTAAGCGGGGTACGAACTTAAAACAATGTACTAATGCGTGTAATTGGCACTCCATCACCGGTCTTTAAACCTTTTGGGAACTAAATATGACAGCGGCTGATTTCGGAACGCGACAAGCCTAAATGTGTCGCTGTTAAAACTGGTCGCCATCCAGCTGGACACAATTATTGTATCATACAGGCCAACATTTATAATTTATTTAAATTATACGTTAGCATACCAATTAAATCCACTTTCATCTAATTCTTTTACTTCTTATTGTTCTTTCAAGCGTAACATGAAGTGAAAGTAATCGTATAGGTCCGTATGACAATAGCAAATGATGACGTATTATCACATCTCTCTGTAGGCATCACTGTTTAAAAATTGCTTGCGTTAGTTTAGTTATTAATACAAAAAAAATCGAGGCATTTATAAGGACTGCTGACAGAAGTGAAAACTCAAAAACAATTAAATAAATGTATTCTCTTTTTTCATTTATGATAATACAAGTATTTAAATTTCACAATTTGTTTATTGAACTTATTAATATTAGCGTGGTTTTTATATCTAATGGCACTCGGAGCAATAATTATATACAATTTTATTAAGTCTATCAATCAAGCAAACATACGATGACCTGCACAATATCCATATTACATGTACAGAGGCCCCTATACTACGCGTCGCAAGTCTGACGCAAGCCGTGCAAGCGTAATACGGCCAGTTATGCTTATATAACATGTCATGACGCAAAGTTATAAATTTATCTTCTGACAAAAATACCACTCAGCATGCCTAAAGAAGTTTTCACAACCTATGCACAACGATAAAAGGTTTTAGGATAAAAGGACTCACCAAAATGCTATTTTTCGGTAGTGTATGACCTAAAACGCTATTGGTTGAAATTAACGGCTGTTCATTATTTACGACGTCATTATTTGGAAGTATCGACTGTTTATGTATCTCGATGCCTTAAAAGGCGACCGACGACTAGATACTGGGCATCCTCGCTCACACAGTGGGGTTATTTACATCTACGGATAATTCGACGTAACTGTATTCAGTGTTGACATACAATTTATGCACATTTAGCCTTTAAAAGGATCGTATACTCGAGGTCTACAGAAATAATCGCGTATAAAGATTTTGAAGTTATACTTCTTTTGGCGCGTTAGGGAAAAATGATGAGGGTAAATTTTTACGATGCGCGTGCACACCGTCACGAAAAACCGACACCCTGAAGTTAGCTATAGTCAACTTTTTCTATTGTTAGTGTCGTTTTTTCTACAAACGTAGAATATGCGAAAGATAAAATTTTTGAAAAGGTTTTCATCTTGTTACCCCAAAAAAGTATAACTTCTAACGCGTGTAAATACGTATAAGTGTATAAGTACACACACATTTTTAATATAAACAAAAAAAAATTGTCATGCTAACGAACACAAAACAGTAAATCTATTATGAGTATGCACATAACGAATTATGTGAAATCATCACTTTATTTATAATTCTTTGTATCAACATAGCAATAAACGTATTGTCTATTTTTAACCACAAAGTCGACGTTTTCGCGTAAAATGGATTCGTTCCGGCTTATCTGCTGCCGTGACATTTAAATTATTTTTAATATGTGTTAATGTTTTCACTGTATAAAAAATACTTGCCTGATGAGTTTCTGGATGTTATAACATATAAAAATGTTGATTTTATACTTTTTTTGATGTTGTTTAACCTTTTCGATGACCTTATCAGTCTAGACTTCTTCTGAGGTCATTATAAGAATTATTCGGTTATTCTAATTATGCTTGAATCTTATGAAGAGTTTTTATATGGTAATATAATGTTAAGGAATTCTAAAAATAATTTAAATTCATATATGTACAGATTTGAAAGAGAGAAATATTTATTGGGAACATACAACACATATTTATATACAAAAGAATTCAAGATCGATGTAATAACTAAGTGTTGCAAGAAGACATAGAGATCTTTGTTTGTCTGTTTGTCATAAGTTCGTAAGTGCAACGTTGTGACATTGATTTTGTAATTTTTGTTTTTATATCAAAAGAGGTAAACGATTTATGTGGGGCGCGTCCGCGAGATTGAAAAAAATGCACTTTTAATAATAAATATTTAATACCAAAAGAATACACTTTGACTTATATTAACTTTAACATTAAAAGGTAACTATAGTTCGAGGTATGAACTAATAGCACCGTAACTAAACCTAGGAGAAGTCACTACCGTTCGAAGTCTGAACCGAGAGTCCAACCTAATCTAGAACCTAACCTAAGAGATATGACTACCGCTCGAAGTCTGAACGAATAGTAGCTTCAACTCTGATTCAATGCATGAGGTGAGCCTCACGATCCCAGGGTGGTGACGAGGGTCCAATTCCCCGTACTTATCGCCTCATGTCGCGTGATGTTCAGGTGGCCGAAGTGTCGCAATGGTTACAAGTAAACGGTGAATATTATGTCGCAACTTGGCTGTTACCGTGTAGTATGATGGTGTAACAAACTAACTGATGGGTCACCAGAGGATAATGGATCACCATCGTCCATAGATACTAGCAGCACCAAGGGAGTCGCAAATGCGTTGTCAGTCTGTGTTTGGGGGAGATAAGGGAGGGGGACGGGGTGGGAAAATGGGCTTCCGGCGCTCTCACTAACCGAACGAAACGCAACAATGCAAGCACTGTGACTTCATGTCGGTATTTCTTTGAGTCGGGTAGTACTACTCCGGGCGAGCCATTCATGCTGAAGCCAGTAATAGCTTCAGCGTGGCTCTACCACCTAAAACAAGACTTGCTACATACACAAACACACATACGATATCAAATACACGGACGAAATTTCAAATTAATCAGTGATGTCTACATTCGATACGTCTACAAATTATAATACATATCGCTTTCAAAAAACTGCGCGTCACTTCAAAGATCACATCACATTTGCTTAATTTTGCGAGGTGAAGATGGTAAACTCTAATAAAAATCAGTTTCAAAGGAAAAATAATAGTATATTAATATTTGCACATTTATTTACAATCAATAAACTAGAATGACAATCATAAATATTTCTTTTTTATTTAAAACATCAATCGCCTCTTTTTCAACCATTACAAAATGAGGTTGATGGCTTTATACAAACTTTTTATGTATGTTCCATATTTTTAACAACATTTCTTGTTTTCGCATTATTTCCATTTGTTGATAATGTATTGTATGTATTTTTTGATATACGTTTTCCTTGTTCCGTGTGCAATATTGAAATGATTTCATATCATGTGTTTATTCGTACTGAATATCAAATAGGAAAGCTGTTTTTAATTTATAATCTTGATGGTAAAGACTCTGATAATCCAAACAATGTTATCTCTTACTGTTTTACCTTATTTATTTTCCATATACCAGGTGACTGTTTAGACACTCGCAGTATTCTAGAATATGACACTTCATGGTCACATTAGTCACATTTAACATATAAAATAATAATATTAAAACCAATACTAATAAACAATCTAGAAAACCTAAGTGAAAGTTTGTTCTAAAACTTTCAAAAGTATGGTTACTATCGTGTAAATAACATAATAAACCTAAGTGCAATGACCGGTACCAAAAGCTACAATAGGCGACTCGGAGTTAATAACTTTCGATAGTAAAACGGGCAATTGCTAAATATATATATGCTAAATATGCTGAGCTGGACACCCTTTTATAATGTTGGGATGTGTAGATTTTTATCAATTTCTCTATAATTTGTATTATAGAATAAATTATGAATAAAGGATTTCTTTCTTTCTTTTATTTATTTGATTTTAAATATTCGAATATCAGTTGAATTATTAAGACATTTGGAATATCGGTTTCGTCTTATCAAGTAACGGCGATTTTATCCGTATTATTTTTGTACCTTATAATTTTCATTTATTCATATGATGTTGAGATGATATGGCCGAAATTGATAATACGCTATGCTTTGGGAATTTTCAAGTAGAGTTATTGAATAGATAGTTGTTTAAGCGTATATTAAACTAGTTAGTATACCTTACTACCACGCTATGGATTCATGTTTTTATTAAATGCTCAAGTCTAAGTCATCATCGTTTCAAATTCCCCATATGAAGTAATGTTGTCTTATTTAAATAGAAGTACCAGGATAACAGTTTAGGCCTATTTTAGGCATTGATTTATTTCCCAAATTAAAATTCCAAAAGTTATGTATTGGAAATAAACAATAGGTTAACGCAACAGTCACGTAAAAAAGTATATAAGATTAAAATAATTTTAATACTACGACAACTCGCCTCTGAAAATCTAACTACATATGGCGGGGTATAAGTAACTTCACTGTACATGTTCGGCTGTTTATATCTTAATTAATATGAATAATATACGGTACAATAATAATATTAATAATATATATAATAACATACCATACAAACTAACGAATATATAATAACATACATCGTACAATATTAACATATATTTAATATTAGTTACTGAGTAATACGATTGGGTACGGTTACCTGGTCAGTAGTACTTTACATGAACGAGATATATATAAGTCTAAAAATCATTTCATTGCAATTAATTATAAAATGGACACTAATTCGCATCTAAATCATCATACGTACAAATCATACTAAAACTAATTACGCGTTTGCAATATTTATTACACTTATAAATTAATGTTAACTTATTAGAAGAAAAAAAATGCAAATAATTATTAGTAATTAAATATTTTAGTACCTAATTTGAGTCTAGATTTGCAAAGAAGAATTGTTAATAAATTAAGTAAATTAATATACTCATAAAAGAATATAGAGAAACAAAAAAAGAAGTTGTTTTATATTTTGTCTTATATAAATCGAGATCAACATTAACGAGTAACTGAATAATTGGTACTCAATTAAGTAAATTAATATATTAATGAACTATAAAAAGAATTAGTTGAATATTAATTATTTATGAAAGCTGTATTACTTACCAATAGGTTGGTTTGAATCTTTGCAATTGAGTCGGAGCGTCCGGTGAAGGGAAACATGGTGATGATAGCTAGCATGATGGTAAGTTTTTTCTAACCCCGCCTGGATTGCTACCACTCTCAATTTGGAAATCCGTCGCTAAACAACTGTTGGTGTGTTCCAGCAGCTGGACTTAAGAGCCCTCCAGGTTTAGCGTGCTTACCATCTTAGACCACGCCGTAATTTTTTTTTTCACATCGAGGCAAACGAACATTTGGGTCACCTGATTTTAAGTGTTCACCACCGTCCATAGACACTAGCAACACCAGGGGAGTCGCAAGTGCTCAACTCTCCGGATGTACCACGGGGCACCGGTCACTTTACGTAAAACGCGGTTTTGAAGAACCTGCAACTTATGAAAATTATCTTTCGACATATGCGCAAAAACGGGACTGCTGTATGTCATCACGGGACGGATACACGTCTTATACAAAGTGAGCTTGTGTCTGAGGGACATCTTACTCCTATGACAAAGCAATGGATGGAGGCGACCCAAGACCATAGCGGCTTTGTTTCGCACTCTATCTATATGTGACTCGAAATTTAAATGTTTATCTAATGTAACACCGAGATATTTGACCTCGTCGGCCCAAGGTATATCGGTTCCGTATAGCCTGATGGGCTCGAGGTTATTATTACGTCGTAAAGGATCGAAGAGTATCACGGCGCTCTTATCAGGATTAACTTCTATGCGCCATCGACGAAACCATTCACCGAGTGTGCAAACGGCCTTTTCGATGCGCTTCCTAAGAAAGTCCGACCGCAAGCTGGAAGTGTAAATAACAGTATCGTCAGCATAGCAACCTACCTCGACCCGTTTAGACCGAGGTAGGTCACTGATGAACAGATTGAAGAGTGAGGGAGCGAGTATGGAGCCCTGTGGTACACCTGAGCGTATCGGGTGGGGCAGGGATAGTTCCCCATCCACTCTAAAACGGAAAGTCCTATCAGTGAGAAAATCGTAGATAATATGTATTAACTTATCGGGTACGTGATATTTACATAATTTATGGACGAGCCCTCCATGCCAGACCTTATCGAAGGCTTTGGCAACATCGAAAAAAACTGCAATTGTGCGTTTCGGTTTACGTTTCGGGTCGGCATTAAAATTAGAGAAAATGTACTCCGTGAGGCGGTGTACTTGATTCGTGCAAGAGTGTTCGGCACGAAATCCGAACTGCTCAGGTGGTATTAATTTTAAATCTGTAATCGAGACCTGGAGACGGTTCAGAAGGAGCCGCTCGTATAATTTACCTAATGTATCTAACAGGCTGATCGGGCGATAGCTATCGGGAAGCGTAGCTTTTTTGCCGGGCTTGTGTATGCCTATCACTACGGCCTTCTTCCAGGTGGCTGGAAAGTGGCCCTGGGACATGGCCGCATTGAAGATGCAGACCAATAGAGCTATGATATGGTCAGGAAGGAGTCTCAGCACCTCGTTCCTGATTCCTCGCGAATTGCATGTATCAGGCAACAGCCAAAGCCGAGGTGTGCCGTGCACCCTTGAGCTAGTTGTCAAAATAAAATCGGCTGAGTGCCTTAAGCGCTCGCCTTAGTAGTCCGGTGAAGCTGTTAAGACCTTCCATGGTCAATAGCGTAGTCAGTTCGAAAAAAAAAAAAATTATAGTCAAACGCTAAAACCTATACGGTGTTATTACAAAAAAGTTAAATACGTATTGAACCCTGGCTTTAAAAAGGTCTCATATTAAATGCACCGCGGTCGCTGAATGTTCGCCATCTTGCTCTTTTGTCTCGCTTTGGTTACGTTAGGTTAGACTTGCGAAAATGGATAACGCGAACTTGCCTCGGGCGAGCGCGGTGCATTTATTAGGAAACTTTTTTAAACCAAGTAATTAATATGTATTTAACTTTTTTGTAATAACACGGATGAAATATAAAAAAAGGCAGTTATGTCAAACTGGATTTCGCTCACCGTATGAATCATATGTATTGTGGTATGTTGCTGAATGGTGCTACCAATTATTACATATTGTTCATTTCTCTGCGTTAATAATTTAATTGTATACTCGGTTCGAATATTATAAACCATCCTTTTTCATTTATATAAACAGTACTAACTTCTGCCCGCGACTTCGTCCGCGTGGAATAGTTAGGGCTAACGCTGAAACGCAGCGGAAGTTAAGAAAGAAAGAAAGAAATACTTTATTGTTGGAACAACCATACAATTAAATTAAATTACACAAATAATTATGACAGAAAAAAAGAAACATTTTAAAAATGAAAAAATAGGTGTCCAACAATTTGCGAACCCATTCAGCAAAAAATCTGCAATACTGTAAGTAGTACTGCAGCGCTGATTTTCGATGGGAGCCTATATATGATGATAAACGGACGCTAAAGTTAGTACAAAATTTGAGACGAACAAACAAATAACACAGACACACGTAACACGTCAAAGTTGGTCATACTATAGAGAAATAAATGCTGTAACCACAAATTTAGGATTAAACATAACAAATGTAAATGTATACGGAAAAAGATTTAAAAAATAAATAAAAAATACACACCAATAAACAGGGCTTAAAATAAAACTACGTGAATACATTATACGTCACTTAAATTACTGAGTTTGAATTTGCAGTAGATAATGCTTATATGAGAGTTTAAAGCTAAGTTTAAGTTCTGAAAAGGATTTTTTTTTAAGATTCTTTATTGGTATTCTGTTCCTATTGCACTTAGCGTGGTGATATATAACCTATCGCCTTCAGCAATAAATGAGCTATTTAACACTGAAAGAATTTTTCAAATCGCATTCATCGCATTTTTCATCGCGTCTTTTTGTGTACTTCCTTAGTTCTACTAATTATGAATATTCACTCTCGTATAGAGAATTTGTACTCGAAGATATGTATAACAATGTATATTATACTAGTATCTGCCCGCGACTTCGTTCACGTAGAATAGTAACGCTAACACGTAACGGAAAGGAAAAAAAACACGATTGTGAAAAGTTTTGTCATTGGTTATCCGCTTCTATTGGTCTTAGTCTTTGTTATATAATTAATAAATGCTTCCTTGCTTCGCCGATAAATGAGCTATCTAACACTGAAATAATTTTTCAAATCGGAACAGTAATTCCTGAGATTAGCGCGTTCAAGCAAATAAACTCTTCAGTTTTATAATATTACCAATATAGATAACACTAGCTGATGTGGATTAGCAGTGTACTGTTCTGGAATCAACCATTTTAAATCCAGCAATCAAGCGAAGTGGTAAAATGTCTCTACCCTACTAGATCAACACCAATATGTGCACGAAACTATTATACCGTCTTTTAATTTGTCGCACTATAAAATTAACCAGCTGCCAACATAACGACAACAAACTATCAATAAATTATAAAGAAGACAAAGGCATAGAATAACAAATAATAATGAACACTACTACAATAATAAAGAACCTGTCTCTCAATATATTAAACCAAGAGGCAAATACTATCATCCGAACAAAATCTCTGACTGCTATATCAGGGGTGTAGCGCCGGGTGTCCCTCATGGGGGCGTCCAAAATATTTAAAAAAAAAACATGACAACTACCGAGGTACGCTTTCTTATCAAGTATAGTGCTATCTGTTAGTTGCCTTTGTTATACTGTGACGAAAATAAATAATAGTAAAAAAAAAACTAAAAACGCACATATAGGTAACCGAATTAGCAAACGGATAATAATTTTCAAAAGTAATATGTAGTGTTCATGCTATAGTTCATTTGATTGTAAAAACTGCGTAGGTAGCTTAAATTTATTGTTACAAATTTGGTCTCTAAAATAACTTGAATTTTACAGTAACTTGAAGACACCATTTTTTGTGCCATTAAAAAATTAATAATTTCTTAAGTCATTTCATTAACAGGAGGAACTTATTAAATTGTTGTATTGTATTTTTTATAAGTATTGAAGCGGATGAAAATCAAGTTTAAAGATTCCGTTATATATAATACTTCGACAGATTGATAGATACAATTGAAGCTAATAAAAGAGTGGTAGAAACAATAAACTTCTCCTAACATTCATTAAACTCATTAATATATGTATGTAAATGAGATAGAACAAAAGTTTAATCATAGAAAAAACAGATATTAACATAGGAAATACGTTTTCCGTTGAAATTTTGTGGATATTCTGATGTGAACTGACGCGTAACTTTCAGTTTTGGGAGCCTTGTGTGTTTGAACTACCGATGTAGGCTATTAAAAGTCTTAGGGCGATCACACACTGTTAAGTGTACACGCGTGGTTTTTAAGTATTGATTGCGGTCGCCGTGACACGACCTTTAATGTTTTATGTATGGAACATATAACCAATTAATTAATTCCAATAACATGATATAAACTCATTATATATAATCCTAAGCTTATCAATTATTGTAATTATTAATTATTAACTGTGTCCGTGACTCCGTCCGCATGGAATCTAATGTAAATAAATAATAGTTTAAAAAAACTAAAAAAACACGCTTTCATAACATGTGACGCATATTAATATCCTCCAGATATCAGTATTTTATTTAATTTATTTTATTTTATTTTCTGTTTTTTAGTTGCGTTTTTTATGAAAGCGTGCTTTTTTAGTTTTTTTAAACTTTATTTATTTTTCATTTTTTTGTTAAATTAAAAAAAAAACTAAATTTTTTTTTCGGATTATTGCATTGTCGTCGACCTTTGACAGGTGTGCAAAGTTTGAATTAAATCTGATCGTTCAAAGTAGGGCAAAATCGAGCTCAAAGGGGTCGGTTACATACATACATACATACAGGTGAAGCTAATAAAAGGCGTGATAAATACTGACTAATTATCATCTGAATGTAACTCCACTTACTTATCTTCTTTTCTCTCGTAATTAAGTCATGTCGTCATTAAAATTACAATAACTTTTGATAGAGTGAACTGATTTTAATGAAACCAAGACTAAATATTACTTGAGGATATGCTTTATGATTTTCTTGGTTTTATTGTCAACGCAGTACTTTAGTAGTGATGCGTGTTCAAACAAACAGGTAGACTAAAAATGATCGAAATGTATTTTATTATCTATACCAAGACATCTGCAATAACGTTTTTGACCTGACCGAACGAAACACGACAATGCAAGCACTGTTACTTCACGTCGGTTTACTATGAGAGGTAGTACCCCGGGCGAGCCGATCCATTCATGCTGAAACCAGTAATAGCTTCAGCGTGGCTCTACCACCTACAAAAGGCAATAGAATTCAGTTTAATGATTTAAAAGAATACATATTTCTATGAACATAAATTATATATCTGTATATTTAATTTTGTGAACTTCTGTTATAATAAAACTAGCAACAAAACAGACCGTGACGCCTACATTTTTATCTATGTATATATATCATAGGAGACAAAAGAACATGTGGATCACCTGATGTTAAGTGTTGACCGCCGTCCATAGACACTAGCAACACAAGTTTTACTTTCGTTCACTTTTCAATGCGCCTAGAGTAACTTTCACTACAATAAACAGTTGAAAGGACTTAAAACCACATCCTTACCCTTTTATATCCAGATATAGTTATAATGACACCATGCTCCAACAATACTGTCTGACTTCTATGTAAACAATGTGTTTTCGGACATTGTTATAAATATAAAAACTAACACTATTACCTAAAAACCATTTTCTTTTGACTAACGCTAAACACTGGATACTTAGAGATTAAAATAGGAGACGAAACGTTTAGCATAGTGTCTGGAAGCCAGTTAACAATTCGGTCACAGAGCTCTCTAGCAGACCGTATAAAATTTAATACCGGATGTAGCTTATATTTCCAACAACTTAAATGAGGCTTATTACGACATCATTATGAAGCTTACATTACGTAACTGTATAATTTACAATTTTAGCAATTATTATTATAAATGAGTAGGTAGTGAAGTGAACTGGTTGGACCAGTGGGATATCAAGCCGATGTTACCAACTCTGGCATATATATATATATTTCGGAATTCGTGTAAATTTATTAATTTAAATCGGTTAACCGTGAAGAAACCTAAATTTGAAGAATGTTCTTTTAATACAACCGTATGTAGAAAATATAGAACTGTGGATACCACAGAGTTTGAAGTCAGCGAAAACTCCCGTAGGCTAGCGTGGTGGTGGTTATGCCCATACTTCGGGAAGAGGCATACGAGTTCATTGAGTCTTTCATAGGCTGATTATGGTAACGTAGTTAAAATTTAAAGTTGTAAAAAATATAATTCTTATAAATTATATCTCTGATGGTGGGAGCCAGGCTGAAACTATTACTGGTTTCAACATGAATGGGTCGGCTCACCCGGGGTAGTACCACCCTCTCATAGAAAACCGACGTGAAGTAACAGTGCTTGCATTGTTGCGTTTCGTTCGGTTAGTGAGAGCGTCGGAGGCCCACCTTCCCTCCCCTCTCCTCTCTCCTCTCCCTCTAGTTATCCCCTAACCCTTCCCCCAAAGAGTGGCAACGCACTTGCGACTCCTCTGGTGTTGTTAGTGTCCATGGACGGTGGTGATCACTTAACGTCAGGTGACCCAACTGTTCGTTTGCCATCTATAACATAAACAAAAAAAAAGAAGAGTTTAGCACTTTGTGAAGCATACGTCAGTAACCGATCTTAATTTTTTATTATTTATTTTTAACCTTCATACTAAAACATAATTTCAAATTATATCTAAACATTAAGATTGTTTTTATTTTATCCAATTTCTTTCAATTTTTTACACTACTTACATTTACATTACTTTTGAAGGTGCTAGAGCCACGTGAAAGCTATTACTGGTTTCAACATGAATGGGCTCGCCCGGGGTACTACCAGTCTTACAAAAAACTGACGTGCAGTAACAGTGCCGGCATTGTTGCGTTTCGTTCGGTCAGTGAGAGAACCGGAGGCCCACTTCACCTTTCCTCTCCTCTCCCCTACCCCTTCGCTCTTCCTCCTATCCCTCCAAATAGGCTGACAACGCATTTACCACTAACCTGGTGTTGCAAGTGTCTATGGACGGCGGTGATCACTTTACATCAGGTGACCCGCTTGTTCGTTTGCCTACTATGATTTAAAAAAAAATCTCCATAATACTGCTCGCTAGCTAAAAATATGCATTGTTTCATAAAGACTGGCTCTCAAGTGCGGTTACTTGAATACACATAGTGATACAAAAATTAGAAATTACTCAGTAGTTTGGCATGATTTACATAGCAATAGGTTGATATGTAAAATTATGTAAAGAAAACTATCATTTTTTAGTACGTCTTAAAGGATTAGAATATAGATTTGTCTACATAGTAACCGAGAGTGTTATCACTAAGCCACGGTCACTTGAAAATTTATTATATTAACAAAGCCTTTATCATGAAACTATCATGAAAACAACCCAGTAATTATTTAAATCGTTTTTAGAAAAGTTACTATTAAAAGTCGCGCATAAATAATACAATATTGTGCAAGGGCCTTTACTTTTTGTTTAACTGTCTCATTACTATGATGTATTCGTGTTAGAATAACACATGTGTGGACGGGATGTTTGTCCAAACATTGGCCTCTATTTTTGTAGTTAAAATTGATTAGATTAGCCTAAAGTCAACACTTCGTGCATTTTTATATCTATGCTATTATATCTATATAGTTATTGTAAACGTATTACGTACGTAAACGTATTGTGGACGTAAATAATATTTATATATACATATGAAATCCTTGACTTGTACTTGATGCTCGTAAATTCCTTCTAATGGGTACAGAGAACTGTAATCACATACTCGCGATCTCGGATTATTCAAAATCTTATTGTTTTTTTGTCGTTCGAACTTTTTCATTGTAAATAAAATTAACATTTTGCAACTTATTTATAATTATGATGAAGTCTAACTCTCGCTTGAGTTAATTTTTAATTGAAGCACGTATATTTACTTGTAGTTGAATTTGTGTGTGAGATTTGAATCCTGCGACAGTTCTAGCTATCATGTTGGCCTGCATGCGTTTCGAAGTTATGCACGTCTTTTTAATGCCTACAAATCTATTGGTAGTTCTCGCTGTCATGTCGGTTTGCATGCCTTTCAAATACTTACAAATCCATCGGTAGTTCTCACTGTCATATCAGTCTGCATGCTTTTCGATAACTAGGTATACACTATCTGGTTTTATAACACGACAAATTAAAACAAGCACTGTGATTGATTAACCACAATAGGCACGGTCGCGAACCAGTAAGATGCAACCTACTACCTATTTTAATATCTAGTGTTGTAACGCACTGTCCAAACCACTGAGATTAAGGCCGTGAAAATTCGCATACGGGTTCCTATAACACAGTAGGTTAGCAATAGTTAAGGATTTTTGAAAATTCAACCTCTAAGATGGTGAAAAGCGAATCAAAGTTTGTAAGATTCGATCGGATCAAAGATGAGAATTTTTCCTTCGGTCAATCACTCCGTTAGTTATTCTATTATATATATATGATTATAAAATAAGAAGTACAATATAATTACTGTAAAGAAAAAGCGTGCGAAGCTGCGGAATATTGCTAGTATCATATCATCTACAAACGCTCATTTATATGCACAAATACGTAGATATTGAACTATATTTTTTTAATAAACTGTTGCTGTTAGCCTGTACCCAACGTGATAGGGAAGAAAAACGTTTAAGCCCCGTATTAGAGACGAGATTGTGTTCGTTAAATCTTTATTTGTTCCTGTTCCCGCAAGAATAATAAGAGTTAGGCCGGATAAAATAGGATTGTGACGTCACTACACTCGACAAAAAGGTTTTCAAGCGTGTTTCTGTGGAACACTCTCTAGACTAAAACACTTCATGGATAACATATGAATTGTTGATAGATTCTTCTTCATCAGGAGAGTAACATGAAGCGATATTGTCATATTGTGTTTTCTCAAACGTATCTCTGTACAATAAAATGGGAACACTCTGTAAAATAAAATGCTTCACAGATTTTATTATATGAGGTATTGTTAGATCCATTTTCATTATACGAGTGACATGAACCCTATAATATTAATATCTCTGAAAAAAAAGTTTGTTCTCGGGATTTTTGTCTTTTTTTATTCAGTTTTGATTGTAAGTTGTATTTTGTTACGACAGTTTACCGTCACAAGTATCTTATTCATTTCAACAGTATTAGTATTAAAAATGTAAAATTAATAAAGCCCTAACTAACACTAAGTCATTCGACGGTTTCAGACCCTTTCCTAAATTACTAAGAGCTGTCCCAAACGACTTCGGTCAAATGTAAATAAGGCCATACATAATGAAGGTTTCTTGTTCCCAACGGCATAACATGGTCACAGAAAAGGTCTCCTTCACAAAAACGTGCATGTTAACGACGTGGTGATGCTCTTGTCCTTTGGGCAAGATAACGACCATATCAAAGTAGGTCATCGCAGAATTTTCCTTATTACTTAGCAATGCGTAATCGTGTGTAATCATAACTGGGCCTATCTTTATGTTCTGTCTGATGTATGTCATTGTTTATATTATAAATGACGTAAGAGCTATACCAGGTGACTGTTTAAAGTTTAATACCCTTCAATCGTTGGGTAGTTCATTGTCATATTTAAAATAAAAATAATAATATCAAAACAAATACTAATAAACAACAAAGAGAACCTTAGTTAAAGATTGTTCTAAAACTTTTAAAAGTATAGGAACGATACTTTTAAACGTAAAAAATCACACTTAGCTTCAACGAACAAAATTCATGGGGCGATTTTCAAGGTTAATCATTTACAAACAAGGTTAAACAGTTACGCTGTTTATCGCGGAAACGCCGCATGGTCGAACAAAGGGAAGCGGGGCGCGGATCGAGGTGCGGGATGCGGCCCAGAGTACGCGATAGGGCGTGATTCATTTATTACATTAATCCGTTTTTGCGTAAATCATCTGATGTTGAGTATATATTATGAAACGAGTTATCAACAACCAACTCATGACATACCTAGAGAGCAATGACATCCTAAGTGATCCTTTCATCCGGACGAAGTGCTTCACTTCGTCATTTATTATGCGAACCGCGAGGGAGTGGAATGCGCTGCCTGCGTCTGTTTTTCCTGAAGCATATGATGTAGCAATCTTCAAAGGAAGAGTGAATGTGCATTTACTGCGTGAACGCGTTATATCCTAGGCCTCGTCTTCACTTTACATCAGGTGTGACAGAGGTCAAGCGTCGCACAGTTAAATATAAAAAAAAAAGTATATCAGTTCTGCGTTTCTCAAGATAATTAGGTCAAAAATCTTAAAAAACTTAAAACCCGATTGTAGCGTAACTTATCGGATCCAATTGTGACTCGAAACTATACTATATATATATTGACAAGAAATGTCTTCCCGATATCCACTGGGTTGCTCCGATGGAGCCTCACCTCCACGCCCCATTTAGTATATAATATATATTTACCTAAATAAAACGTAATCGAATATACCTTTCTAACAGTGAAATAATTTTCAAAATAATTGATCAGTTTGATGAAAAATTATTAATCACTAAAATGACTATTAAAAAATAGGGGTTGGTGTTAGAAGGCTGAAAATTTAGGGTTGTATGTATTTTTAATGCCTCATTATAATAAAATAAAACTTTTAAAAAATGACCAAAAAATAAAAAAATAATGTTAGGGATGGACAACCCTTATCACATAGGGATATGAAATATAGACAGTAGCCGATTCTCAGACCTACTGAATATGCATATAAAATTTCATAAAAATCGGTCAAACCGTTTCAGAGGAGTACGGTTACTAACATTGTGACACGAGAATTTTATATATAAGATTTAAAATACATTAACGTTACAATTGTTTTTAGTTGATGTACTGATATATGTGTCAATTCCAGACATCATTGTTCACACTGAGTAATATTATTTTCTGTACAAACCTTACCGCCCTTTTTTAAACCCCTTAAGGGCTAAATTTTTAGAAATCACGCCTTAGGGTGTCTACAGTATTAAATCAACAACATCTCGAGATTTTACATTTTTGTCCTTAGTACTTCGGCAATTATAATAAGTCGGGATATATGGACAATGGAAAAGCTAATTCGCTAATGTTCAAGGAATGTCAATGGCTTTAATAAAGCATTTCCACTGTCGATATAATTAATTTAATAACAAAGACTGCACATATCATTCGCTTTTATAATTGTTGCAAATATAATGCAGATATGCGAAGTTATTGCACATTCTATTTATGTTCACGTAAATATGGAACTATTATACAAGCGCCATGTTATTAATTAATTTATGATAAAATAAAATCAACACATGTATATAGTACACATGTATGTAGCTACATATACATGTAGCTTTGGCCCGCAAATTTGCTCATGTTAGTGTAGACTTGACCTATTATTCGGGATAAGTTTTTGTTAATGAAGAGAACCCATTGTCCTTTTCTGTACCTCTCACAACGTGTTTGTAAAATATCATGATTTTTGGTTGAGTAATTTAAACGTAAATGCATAACAAACAAACTCACATTCGCATTTATTATGTAACTAGCGACCTGCCCCAGCTTCACACTGGTGCAATATAGATATTCATTTTAATGAAATACTGTTAAGGGCAGTTTTGATCTACATGTAATGTACAACGTATATAATGTATGTAATTGGATAAGGAGTAATACTGTATTGTATAAAATAGCTTAATAAATAACGCATAATTATTTTTGTAAAAAGATAAAAATGGTTACTGTATGTTATCTTTTAGAGATAAATATATACTATCGCGGATTTTTTATGGATCTTTTTAAGACATACAATTCCGTAGTACATTAATTTGATCTATATCGTAAGATTTAGCCAGCGCGATTTAAGCGCACACAAGTATGTTTGCTACGATATCACATTACAAACCTTTAAATTTTTCGTCTTTTCTATGCTATAATATAACTAAATAAAAATGGCTATGTGGTTAATTTATAAGCGGTAGAAGTAGGAGCGAGAGGTATACCAGCAAAATCTCTCTATAACCTTCTGAAGGACCTTGGCCTGTCGAGAACTGCACTAAGTTCTATTTTAGAACGAGTATCAAAGGCTGCACTAACAGGTTCCTACCAAATTTGGCTAGGCAGGGCGGGAAACTCGAGCAGTGAAGGTGAGCGTTGATGCGCATCTCAAAGGGGGTAAATGTGCTTCCTTAAACCTACACCTGGGTCGCAAGTCCTGGGAACTGCTCTGAGTTTCTCCCTCGGCCACACGATGGACCCGGCACCCGCACGGTGAATCCATGGAATGCTAAGAAGTTCGTCTCTGTATATTATACATATAAACTTTCCTCTCAATCAAAATCACTCAATCTATTGCTGTATTAAAATCCGTTGAATAGTGTAAAAGATTTAAGGGAACAGACAGCGGAAGCGACTTCATTTTATACTATGTAAATAAAGATATAAGTGAGAGTTAATCAAATAAAACATTTTGCAGAATTAGTTGACTCTCTAAATTTTATAAACGTAGTGAAAGAACTGGAGCTTTTAATAAAAGCATATTATTTTAATTATATCTAAACCTTGAATCCAAAACTTCATTTCTCTTTTCAAGTACAGAAATTTACATGTTAATCTTATTTATTTCTTTGCTCAATTTTGAAATAGAACTTATGAGTGAAGATATAATAAATGATAAAACCTCTGCAGACATTAATTTAACATAATGCGATCTAGTCAATAAGATCTTAACATAACTACGAAAAGCGTTATCTTAATAAGGTTTAAACGAATATAATGATTTTAAAATTAACAGAAACAAATTTCAAACGACAGTTTCATTTCAAAGTAATAATCGTGGTATGGCTTTTTCTAAGCACACTCGGGTAGCAATAACTTTTAAATTGAAAATCCGTTGCCAAACACTTGTGTTCCAGTTACTGCATTAAGATACAGTCTGCCTTTATATTGTGTATGTTACAATTCCTAGAGCATATGGTCATTTACCATCAGGTGAAGTTTTGGTAAAAATACAAAATCCTACAAAGTATAAACAATAGCTTTCGTTTTGTAACATAAATGCTAATTAATCTAGTTCTTAAAACTCTGACACTCATTGCACAATTGAAATCGTTGGGTGTAGGAGCATCAATTTTCACATAGAGAGTTAGTTTATTTTATAACGAAGTGTTTCATAATTAATTTCCTACATTGATCTTGATTTATCGTTGAAGCAAAATATAACCAGGCACATCTCTATATATAGAAATAATTAAAAGAGATACTGAACTGCTAACAATACACCTCACACAAATTCAACCCTGTTAGAATTAAACCCTTTACCTTTTTTTGGCTCATGGGTTCCTACCATAAACAGTACGCCAGGTTTACTGATCCAGATAAATTTACACCATTCGAATTGCCACCAATTCTGAAGGTGTATTTTAATAAAATTAGGTTCATAACGTTGTTTGATTGATGATGGTTTACTTTGCGGAAATGCATAATTAAATATTAAGGTGGACGTTAATAAGCACTTTCGCTTAGAATTTCAAACGGGAAAGCAAAGTAATGCCGACCATAAGACTTCATAACATTTTGTCAAAGTAACAAGAAACTGAAATACCAAAGAGGCTTCAGAAGGAAACGTCGTGAAACTCGAAGTAGGCCTAAATCTCTGGCTAGTAAGTATTAGAACCTATGTCGCTTGACGATGTGTCCGAACACACTAATTACTGAGCTATCATCGCTTCATCCTTCCAACGCAATGATGGCTAGGTGTAAAACCCACCATTGTGTCACTCTTAAGCTTGTAGTGTTCTAGAAACAGCCTTGCATATTCAGTTGTAGGCATCTGTGTATGACTGAATCACGAGCAGAATGTACATAGCTTTGGTACCCTTTGGTCAATAATATTATAAATAAAATGCTGTAGATACGTCATAAGCGCTTTGATAAAGCCTTGTTAAAACTTGGCAAGCTAACTTACTTTTGACCGCTGTCCCGTCAATCCGCCCGTAACTGAGCAACATATAACTATTTCTTTTTCACCACCGATATTGAGAATATGCCATCTTACTTCCACATCTAAGACGGTGTGACGTTACAATATTACTTTAGGTATGTGTGCGTTATCATAATATAATGTAGGTAGCGTATTTACAGCTTTTTACTTATCATATACCTTTTGATACCCTACCAAAAATACTTATGAAAAATGATAATTTTAAATGACAGTATGTTTTAGAACGTGTTATGTGCCAGCACCATGCATTTCACTTTCGTTTATTTCCTGATCTCAATGTTTTTTGACCTTGATCGAAATAAGAGACAATCAAAATTCGATTTCTTTCCAAAGATAAATTTCCTTTCCCACGACGGTTGGCCGGTTTATTAATTAAAAATTCTGTACTCATTCCAAAAATAAAATGAGATAAAATCTAAACTGGATATTTCGAAACCACGAAAACTCAAACTAAATCAAATACGAAAAACAATTATTGTAATTATATTTTCGTCTCACTTGGGTAAATTCGAGCACTTTAAGTACATTCATAATTACCACACAATGGCATTACACATTATGCGTAGTAAATAAATGTAATAAGGCATAGTTATTCATATAGTCAACTACTTTATAAAAAGTTACTTTAGATTACATACATTCAATTTTAAAGTTTTATCAGATTTGATAATTGTTTTTATTTTGGATTTTAATTGTCTTTGTTACTACCTTATACGTCGGTGTTATCTTCAAAATCGTATTCAGTGTTACCAGCTTAGTAAATTTTACACAAAAACTGGTAGTGCTGACCGCTATTTTAATTGGAAATGTTACGAGTGCTGATGGTTTCTTTTCAACCGTTCAGCTGATGAATATTTTGTAGGTGGTAGAGCCACGTTGAAGCTATTACTAGTTTCGGCATGAATGGGTCGGCTCGTCCGTAGTACCACCCTCTCACAGAAAACCGACGTGAAGTAACAGTGGTTGCATTGTTGCGTTTCGTTCAGTCAGTGAGAGCGCCGGAGGCCCACTTCTCTTCCCCCTTCCCACCTCCTACTCTCTCTCCCCTCCCCCAAATACAGGCTGGCAACTCACTTGCGACTCCTCTGGTGTTGCAAGTGTCTATGGACGGTGGTGATCACTTAACATCAAGTGACCCAACTGTTCGTTTGCCTCCGATGATAATTAAAAAAAAAATGTTCCCAAATATATTTCTACTTTAGTTGATGAGTGTTCACACCAAGCAAATTATTTTAAGTCAACCCGTTAGTACTTATAGATCTTGAAATACTGCTATATTATAATCAAAATATAACAACTACTGAGCCTTTAGGTTATTCTCTTTGTTAAATATTAACAAATTCAATTATAAGAAATAAAATAAATAATCTTAACCCTAGCACACTGTTATTGACCACGGAACTGAATGCTTGTATGAATTCAGAGTTTACATACATCTATGCGCTATAAAGTTCTACGGTATTCTGATTAACAAAAACTTTTAGAACATGTAGAGCGGTTAATATAAATATATAATTGAAATTAAAATATTTGACTTAAGTACATTTTTGTGTAGGATGTAATTATAAAAAAATAGTTCTCATTAAAAATACTAAATTCATATTCAGTCTTCTTAATTGGCCTCGATTTGCAGTATACAAAATTAATTACATTTTTGGTAAGCTTCGTATTTTGGTTAACATAATTAAGTTACGTCATGTCTCTACTGTAGATAATTTAACAAATATGTGTATACCAGCTGTTAGACGCGGTTTTAGGTAAGTTTAAATAAATTTCAACCGCGCGACGGATCCGTGCTGAATAATATGTCGTTAACATAGGCATTCACAGTTCGGACCTTTTCGGTAATGCTCATTTTCTGTGTGACTATCAACCGGCTCTCTGTCTCTGATACCTAGCACCGTGCTATACGGCCTACTAGCGTTATCTCTCCAGTATCGCTTATTGTAAGCTCATAACAATTACTCCGCTCTTAGGGGTATGATGTTCATAATCTGTAACTTATTTGTAATCTAATTAATTTAATACACGTAAAAATAATTATTCAAAAGCAATTGGTGGTTCCAGAGATTAAAATGACGATGTAGCTCAAGTTAGTGAAATGGTTAACTTAGAAAGGAGTTTATTAAGATGTGCTTTCCACTATAGAACTAATCTAAACCAAAAATGATTGTTTCCTTAGCATATCTTCAGCCCAATGCAGCACCAGTAAGCTAACCTCAAAGCTTGTTGTTAGGAAATAATGTCTGTTATATTTGAAGAATTTCCAACCAATTTTTTTGGACAGTCTTGAATTACCAGTTTTGCGGTTTTCCGGTTCTATAGATTACATTCGATTAAACTTAATTAGCTTCGGTAAAATCAGCCTCATTAAATAATGACTTGACAGGCGCATAATGTACCAAAAAATTATATTTGCTAACCTCAGAGTTGTTCCCTTAGCAAATTTTGTTACATTTGGAGAATTTCCAAGCAAATTTTTTCGGTAGTTAAAGGGGCATTCGTGAATTACTAGGTTTGCGTATTTTTGATTCTATAGATCTTAGTAATTTGATTAAACTTCATTAAAACTCAGCCTCGTTAAGTAATGAGTCGTAAGGCGCATAATGTACCAAAAACTCGAATGTTATATTTGAAAGTCTTTGATTTATTACAGCTGATATTAAATAACCCGAATTCAGGAATTCGGAAGGTATTTCAGAGTAGAAATTAATTAACGTCAGTAGCAAGACACGACCAACTGTTTCCATTGTTAGAATTTGCTTTTGTGTTTAATTATTAACAAATCGGTGATGACGGGTGAGTGATGATTCAGTGAGAACCTGTAACTTTTTGAAAATAGTACTTTTAGATGTATTTGAGAATAATCCTCAATGATTTTTAAGAAGATTATCGACCTCAAGGTCATAACCTTTCGGACGATCGAAAAAGGATACAAAACTAAAGTAGAAAAATATTATATCTCTAAGAAGTTCACTGGGGTTAATCAAAAATCCATTATCTTCCGAATATTTCGCCTTTGAAGCCAATACTTTGTAACGTCTATAGAATGATGGATGATTCGAGATTCAATGTGTAATATAGTAGTTACACAAGAGAAGAAAATTATTTGGTAAAATTCTATTCAAAAATTAAATTTCTTAAACTAGTTTGGCAAGATGATTGTCCAGTATACAAAAGCGACCATCTATGATAAATCAGAGCGGCAGTATTATATTTTTAAATACTTTATAGCTTGTAGCGCGGTGACCACAAAGGCTGATGTCCCTAAGATGATAAACGCGCAAAACCTGGAGGCGGGTTATCTCTCGAGTGCAGCTGCCGTAACACACCTATAGGCGCTTGGCAACAGATTTCCCACTTAAGGGTGGTAGCTAATCAGGTGGACCTATGTGGAATATGCTAACTACTGAGCCAACATTGCTACAAAAGTTGCAGTCGTTGCTACCATGCCAACCTGTAGAAATTCCTCTTCACACTTGCTCATAGTACCCAATATCATAGAAGGATAAACGCTAACAATGGGCGGTTCTAAACCTTCATAGTCTAGTAGAATTATCAAACTCCTTTGTTTTTGTCGAGATGAGAGTTACCGTTAATAGTGATTGCATAAACTAATCAGCCCACATGGTTATATCTTGGAAGGCACAAGATAAGGCTAAGTCACTCTCCATAACACTATGATACAGAAGATAACAGACACTAAGTGGCAACTAACACTGAGGCAAGTTAGTGACATGTCTTGCCGTGTCGCGTACCGAGACCAGCTAATGGATATTCAATTTTCAGTATTAAACGGGATGGGTAGGGATCTGTACCCGATTGGGTTGCGACCACGATACAAGATGCAGGATTTGTAAAATTATTTCTCAGGAAAGGCACATGGTGCCCCACGAGACATCCAGGTGATGAATCTCCATAAAGGCTCTGAGTTTCCTTAGATCTGGACGTTAAGTCCTTCACGACTAATTCTAAAAAGCTGCAAATCTTGCTAGCCCGCTAGTGGTATTCGAGAGCTCTAAAAGACAACTAAAAAACATCTTCACCGATCCCGCCGATGAAATAATGAAGGCGGGGTATTTCTCCGATTCTCCAAAAAGAATATGCTCACGCTTACGCCCGCGTATCCATAGATCACGCCTCTATGGTCAAGCGGCCAATTTCGCTCTCGCAAACTCACCGCGGCCCCCTACGTCTCAGACCTAGGTTCAACCTCCTGGAGCGAAGGAGAATGCCTCTCCTTTCATTTTGCCTACCAGTTATAAGCCAAAATAACAGTAGTGACTGTCGATGAGTAGAGGGTCAGCGGTTTCCATAGTTTTTAAATTGTACTGAACTTAGCTTCTAGTATAAAGCAGCCACTGTGTCGTGATTCGTTAAAAAAAACAAAACCTCAGAATTCTTTAAATTTAAAAATGAATCATTTTAAACTCGGGGGAATCACGTTATAAATATAGTTATAATTTATTGTTTTTCCTTAACCATAAAGCGATGAATTAAAATCGTAACTGTCCAAGGAATTAAATATTTTTATTGATCGTTATTAATGTTCGCGGCTATTTTTAGTTCATATTATAAATATTTGAGCTGTAGCATAAAGTCCTTGTGGTCGAGTGGTTTGACCGGTGGAATGTCAATTCCATGTTTGCAGATTCGAACCCAAGCATATGTAGCAGCGAATATTTCGGAATTCGTTCGCAATTACTCATTGAAATTGGTAATATTATCGGCTGCTAGTGAAAGATAATATCGTGAGGAAGGCTGAGCCTGAGAACCTGAGTAATGTTCTTGTTATATTTATAAAGGCAGTTTATATTATATACTAGATACTGCCCGCGACTTCATCCACTTTTTTTTTCTCGAACTGATTTTTTTTTATATCAAAAGCAGGCAAACGAACATGTGTGTCACCTGATGTTAAGTGATCATCACCGTCCATAGACACTAGCAACATCAGGGGAGTTGCAAGTGCGTTGCCAGCTTCTGTATGGGGGAGGGGGTAGGGATAGGGATAGGGGGAAGGGAAAGGGAGAAGGGAGCTGGGCCTCCGGTGTTCTCACTGACCGAACGAAACGCAATTATGCAAGCACTGTTACTTCACGTCGGTTTTCTGTGAGAGGGTGGTACTACCCCGGGCGATCCGACCCATTCATGCTGAAACTACTAATAGTTACAGCGTCGCTCTACCACCTACAACCTACCTGATTACGCTATTGACCTAGCAAGGTCTTAACAGCTTCGCCGGACTAGACTTCATCCGCGTGGAATAGTTACTTAACACGTAACACGCAGCGGAAAATCGCAAAAGGAAAAATCACGATTTTGAAATATTCTTCATTGGTGCTCCGCTCCTATTAATCTTAGCGTGATGGTATATAGCCTATAGCCTTTCTCGATAAATGAGCTATCTAACACTGAAATAGTTTTTTCAATCGCACCAGTAGTTCCTTTTCCTTTTTTTTAACGTGGGGAAATCCCTTATGGATTATCCCTCCCGGGGGAGAGGGTGGGTTATGTCCAACTCGCACGGACTAAAACCCCACGGTGCACCGACAGACCGTAATTGTGGGGGCGGCAAGGGATCGAACAAGCTAATCAACCTGCACCAGTAGTTCCTGACATTAACGCGGTCAACCTTAGCTTAGCTTAGCTTTATAATATTAGTATACATTACTACTCTTCTTTCGTCCTTGACTCGAACCGTCATTCAAATTACAATAACTTTTGATAGAGTGGACCGATTTTAATGAAACAAAGACTAAGTTACTCCTGAGGATATGTTTTATGATTTGCTAAGGTTTTATTGTAAACTCAGTACGTTAGCAGTGATGCGTGTTCATACAGACAGACAGGCATTTCTAAAAATGATTGAAATATATATTACTTATTCCTCAACACTTTGTAGGTGGTGGAGCCACGCTGAAGCTATCACTGGTTTCACCATGAATGGGTTGGCTCGCCCGGGGTAGTACCACACAGAAAACCGACGTGAAGTAACAGTACTTGCATTGTTGCGTTTCGTTCGGTCAGTGAGAACGCCGGATACCCATCTTCCCTCCCCTCCTCTCTTCCCCACTCCCCCTTCTCTCGAACACAGGCTGGCAACGCACTTGCCACTCCTCTGGTGTTGCAAGTGTCTATAGACGGTGGTGATCTATTAACCCATCTGTTCGTTTGCCCCGTAATGATATTAAAAAAAAAAAACTTGCAACAATTTTTTTTACGAAAATCCAAAAATTACATACACGTTAGATTTACATTTCAATGATATGTATAGAAGAAGAAGATATTTGCTTTACTATATGTAAGTTATATTTCGTTTACTTTGAAATCAAATGCCCCGATACCAGTTTACACTGTAATGCATTGTACATAGATAAATATGGACTGAGTACTAACGTTGCCGCGTTTATCCTTCGACAAACTTATAGTACATTATCCCGAATCTGCGTCGGCACTTCCCTTGAAGTAGCTACTTGAAAGTCTAGACGTTCCGTGAACTTTATTCGGAGCGTATATTCTAACTGGATTTATTACATATTGAGCGAACGTATATACTTTTAGATTGGATTAAGACATATACTTGTATCGAAATTGAATTCTTTCATTGAATTCACATTTACACACTGCTGTCTAGACTTTCGATCACAATTCTCGGTTTTACTCAGAGAACGCAGTCACTCTTGCTTTCTTTATTGCCTTATCTTTGCGTTCATTTTTAGTTTATTTTTTATTGTAGCACGGCAAAATGGCTGCACTGTGCCTGATGGCAAGCACAGTACAATCCAAAAACAATGGCGACCACCGAGTGGCACAGTATCCATCGCCGGTCGCCGCTATCGCGACCCGCAGAAGCGAATTACTATGACGGGCTTTTTCACCATGTACATGGTGGTTGCGACCCAGTCAGGCTGTAAAAGCCTACCACCCCGCTTTCGCCATTGCCTCGTTCGTTATTCAGCAGGGTGCACCACGTGCAGGTGAGGTTGGCTTGGATGTCTCAAGTCTTAGATGTTATTCGACACTCCTTACACCCCACAGTCTTATTATATGTTTAGAAGATGCTTAGTTAGATATAGATCTAGATAAAAAATCTAAATAGAACAGACACGTTAGATTTAAATTCTTATTGTATTTTATATAGATATCTAAGGAACTATAAAAAATAATTTATCGAGTCTATATTAGGTGCCATTTAAATTTTATTATATTTTCTTTTATATAAGATAAACGTGTGTAATAAATTTTGCCAGAACATAGTTTAAATATAAGTAATTACTAATTTTAGTTTATTTTATTTTAAATATATACTTATGTCTCGTAATCTTATTTTTACTCATATTTAATGATTCCTAAAATTATGACCGGTGATTTTAATCGGCTGTCAATCTTCGAAAGATATATACTCTCCGTAGGTGTAGAATATGCCATTAAAAACGGCCAGGAGTAAACATATATTATTTTAATAAGTTCGTTTTACGATATTTAAATGTATCATAAATAATATATTCGCAATTAATTTCAGAATGGCCTATACAGAAATTAGAATAAATTTGAATTAAAATTTTGTAATAGTTTCTTTACGATATATGTAAGTGTTATTAATAAAAATGATTACCTATAAATTAAGGTATGACATACTCAGTATGTAATTACTTTTATAAAAACATGTTGAACTGTTTTTCAATTAAATCCAGATATATTAATAAGCAATTAAATTCTTGAGTCTTATAGAGTAGGTAGCTAGTGATTTAAAAGATTTAAAAAGAAAATAATTTTTAATTAAAAATTTTAAAATTATAATATTTAGCGTTTGATGTCACAATCTTGACTGGTATTAAATTAGCATATTATGGTCTGAGATGGTTAACACGCTAAACCTTGAGAGGTACAGTACGTCATAACATTCTCATAGGTCTTTTTTTTTTCACAAATCTGTTTACATAAGATTTTGATTCTGTTGACACTGATACGATAAAGTTGTTACCAATGTAACCTACTAGATGTGAAACGTGCACAATATACGAGAGCTCAAACATTTAAATGAAGTTTAAATATTCAAAGAAAATATATATAAAATGAAGTTAAAAAAATTAAGTACAATTTTTTTCCAATTGAGATTTTATTGAGGCCAAAGAACAATGAAAAATATCAATTTTAGATTGTATATTATTGTATTTGTGGCACATAATCTTGACGATTCGTTTTCAACTTTAGAGTGACAGCTATCTAAACAAATACATATTTATTAATGAAGATAAAATTGTTAAAAAATCATGCAGTTAGTAATGTTTTTTTTTGTTGTTTTAAATTATATTACGAGCAAAAATACCACAATACCACTTTGTAAGCGTAGTATAATTTAAAGACCAGCGACCAGTATCGGTAGGTGGTAGAGCCATGCTGATGCTGCTACTGGTTTCAGCATGAATGAGTCGGGTCGCCCGGGGTAGTACCACCCTTTTACAGAAAATCGACATGAAGTAACAGTGCTTGCATTGTTGCGTTTCGTTCGGTCAGTGAGAACGCAGGGGACCACCTCCCTTTCCCTCTCCCCTGCCCTTCCCTTCCCCTCCCCCCAAATATAGGCTGGCAACGCACTTGCGACTCCTTTGGTGTTGCAAGTATCTATGGACGGTGGTGATCACTTACTATCAGGTGACCCATCTGTTCGTTTGCCATCTATGATATATAAAAAAAACAGCGAGCAACAAGACGTCGCAAAATTTATCGCTGGTTATAAGTGCATGCTGTCCTGCAGGTTTCTTAGCTGCTGGATATATCCAGCCGTATATAGTAGACTGTTAATTTTTTTTTCGACGTACCTTAAAAATCTAGCTTAGGTTGGAAAAACGCCAGAAGTATTTTTTTTTACTTTTAAACACAATATATGTCGCGTTACGATATAACTTCGTTTTCTAATAAATCAAGTCTCTTTGAAAATTTTTCACTACAATTTTGATTTTCCCTAAAATATAAACAGTTTCGTGATACGAATAAAAGTTTTAAAATTATAGCGTTTGCTTATATTATGAGAAATTTCCGCAAAAACATGATTTTATGAAGAAATTCAGTGGGATTGTTTGGCGCCATGTATTTCTAATAGAAACGCTCGTCCGGGGTTGTACCATCCTCTCACAGAAAACCGACGTGAAGTAACAGTGCTTGAATTGTTGCGTTTTGTTCGGTCAATAAGAGCGCCAGAGGCCCACTTCACCTTCCCCCCCTCGCCCTCCCTTTCTCGTTCCCCGCAAACACAGGCTGGCAACGCACTTGTGTCTCCACTGGTGTTGCAAGTGCCTATGGATGGTGGTGATCACTTAACATCAGGTGACTCATCAGGTTCGCTTGCCTCTCATAACATAAAAACTACCTGAAAATTTCTAACAAGGGGCCACCGTCTTGTTAGAATATTAAAATTATCACTAGATACTTGCAATCACTACGCATTATAATGTAAAGTCCTCTGCTACGTCTGTCTGTTCGCGATAAACTCAAAAACTAAACGGATTTTCATGCGGTTTTCACCAGTAGATAAAGTGATTCACGAGGAAAGTTGAGGTATATGATTTGTCAAGATTTTTTTATTGTCAGAGCGGGACAACGTCTGACGGGCCCGCTAATTTTATATAAATATTTATTACCTACTTTACAATTGCAGTAACAATCTAGAATGGTCCAAAAAAAAAGTAAAAAACTCGTTGTATCGGTTTGACTGTAAAAATAAGCTATAGGAGTTATAAACCTTAACACTGGATGTTTTTGTTTATCATATATATATTAATACGTGAAGCCTAAAGTTTGTACCCCTTTTAAACGGAATTGGGCGAACGGATGAACGTGAAATTTGGCATAGTTAAAGTTTATATGGAGGAGAAGTGCAGAAAGCTATTTATTTTATATAAAATGCATTAGAAGTACATTAAATTAATTAAAATATACATTACTCACACTACTGCTTAAATTTTACACAACATATACATATATGTAAATAAAAAAGATATTTTGACATCTGTCAATAAAGGACTTCAAAAAAGGTTGTGAAGGAGGTTGCTATGCTCGACTGTATGTATTATTTTACTCTTACGTTACAATTACCCTTTCTCATTCTACATTCCACAATGATATTATAACATACAACTATTATTATAATATTTATCCCTTTAAAAAATCAAAGACCTATCTATGGTCGAATTTCGACCACTGGGCGCCCACTAGTATATATATAAATACATACTACTAAATTTCTTCACTCGCTGTTTAATATTTGATGCCAAGTTAAAACCAAACCGCATTAGTTTTAGGTAAAGATAGAACTGTTATGAACCGTGTTTTATAGCTTGTTGTTCAGATTTGAAGTTGTTTGAAATCAAAGCAAACATATTCGAGCGAAGTTGTTGATGGATTATTTTGAAAATTAAATGTTGCCGCTTTGATGCAAAATGGCGGCGCCGTGTCGAATGACGGAGGCGTGTTACATTATGTTGTTGTAATGCTGAAATCGTGTTTTCCATTCCATTCGAATATTCGAATGAAACACATTGGCTTCTGTATTTATTTCAGATAAGTTATTCAGTATATACTAACTTATTCCCGCGACTTCGTCTGCATCGTTTACTATATAAATTGCTATGTTATATCCCAAAGAGTTTTCGACGAAAGCCCCCACCCGGCTTGTACATTTTTGGCACGTTCAACTTTTATCGTTATGTTTCAACCAATTCACAAAAAAATCTTGACACATTATACACCTAAACCTTCCTCATAAATCACTCTAACTATTAATGGAAACGTAATGAAAATCCGCTCAGTAGGTTTTAAGTTTATCACGTACAGACTGATAAACAGACGCGGCGGAGGACTTCGTTTTATAAGATGTAGTGATTATTGAATATGTCATTCTATTTTTGTATATATTATCGCCTCAGAATGAATAAATTAATACATTATTCCATTTTTTACTTTGTACACTTGGGAAGCTTAATGCTACAAAACATTTTCTTCCAGCTAGCTAGCGAAATGTTTGTAGAAAAAACGACACAAACAATAGAGAAAAGGTATTTAATACATTGAAAGTTTTAATACAAAGAAATACAAACAACAAATACAAAGAAACAAAATGTTGACTATAGCTAACTTCAGGGTGTCGGTTTTTCGTAACGTTGTGCAGGCGCATCGTAATAACTTCATGGTGTCGGGTTTTCGTGACGGTGTGCGCGCGCATCGTAAAAATTTACTCTCATCATTTATCCCTAACGTGCCAAAAGGAGTATAAATTCAAAAATCATAGTTATGGTAAGTAATAAAGGAATAAAAGTGAATGAAATAAAAATTATAATAGAAAATGTTCTTAACATTGAGGTATAGCTAAAATTAAAATACATAAATAGTGCACTGAATAATTAAAATGTATATATATACAACATAAATCTACTCATACATACATATTGATATATATAATAAAATGTATATAAACAAATATATCTGCAATAAACAACGATTGATCGATTGTTATATACTTGGGGTGTAAGGGGTGTCGAATAACATCTAAGACTTGAGACATCCAAGCCAACCTCACTAGCACCCTGCTAAATAACTATGGAGGCTATGGCAAAAGCGTGGTGGTAGGGTTTTACAGCCTGGCTGGGTCGCAACCACCATGTATATGGCGGAAAAGCCCATCATAGTGATTCGCTTCTGCGGGTCGCGTTTCGGGATCAACCTGTACATATCCAGCTTTTCGCAGGTCGTAATGACAGCGGTGCCCGGCGGTGGTTAGTGTGTCACTCGGTGGTCGCCATTGTTTTTGGATTGTACTGTGCTTACCATCAGGGACAGTGCAGTCATTTTGCCGTGCTACAATAAAAAAAAAAACAAAAAAAAATGTTGTATGCAAGTCAAAGAGTTGCAGTCAATTAGCTCCAGATGAAAGAGGCTAAGAAATATCTAATAACCTTTTCAACATTTTTTTTTTTTTTATATTATAGGAGGCAAACGAACAGACGGGCCGCCCGATGGTAAGTGATCACCGCCGCCCATAGACACTAGCAACACCAGGGGAGTCACAAGTGCGTTGCCGGCCCTAAACTGCGTAGTCAATAAAAGCGGACGAAACCGCGGCCTTTGTTAGTTCTAATATTTTGTTAAGCTTTCTCATGACGCAGTTTAGATTAACGCAATAGAAGTCGCGAGTAAAAGCTAGTTTTATATTAAGAATAACCGAGTGCTCGGTTGGATTTCCCGTGGGCAATATCTCAGGAACTTTATTTAACCTCTATACAAGACATACAAGGGAATTAATTAATTTTCAGAAACACTTTCTGTTTTCCTTACCTATGTTATAGAAAAAGTTCGATTTGTAAATATTGTTGCTTCAATTCAAGCATGCGTTAAAGCAAAAAGCAGCATTTGATTATATTTTTGTCGATAGTAAATCGATATTTCCCGTCACTATCATAATGTGCCAAAACGGCCATCATAGCGTGTCGCTATTATAATTGATCTGGACGTAGTTCGTACACGTTATCCGTGTTATTACAAAAAAGTTAAATACGTATTGAATACTACTTGCTAATAAAAAGTTTGGTTACTTTCGTTTTTTTTTTTTTTAATGACTGCGAGAATTGTTCTCACAGTCCTCGGGGCTCCTCTACTCTGGGTGAGCAGAGACCTTTTTTACCCAGACTTGTTTGTTTGCTATTGGGTTGGTTTTTTGGTTATTTATACGGATTTTATATTATATTTTTATTTTCCTGTCGCTATTTCTAGTTTTGCATATTTAATCATTTTGTTTTATTTTGAGTCTTTTGCTAGTTTATATTGTTTCTATGTTTTTTTTTATTGATTTGTACATTTTTTGTTATACTATGTTCCTATTTACTTCTATTATTTGATTTTCTCTATTTTGTTCATATTTATATTTGTAAGTTTGTCTTTTATATATTCAGTTTTTTGAAATTTTTATATTATTACAGCATTAATTTAGTTTTCTTGTTTATATGTATTCTATAATTTTTATGTTAGTTCATTTCAATGTATGCTGCTTTTACTATATTCACTTTACAATTTTTATGTTATAATTATAGTTTTCTAAAAAATTTGTTGTTTATTTGATTACTTTCGTATTAAATGCACCACGCTCGCCGAACGTTCGACATCTTGCTCTTTTATCTCTGTTTGGTTAGGTTAGGTTAGACCTGCGAAAAAGGATAACGCGAGCTTGTCGTAGCAGCGGTCGGCGAGCGTGGTGCATTTAATTCGAAAGTACCCAAACTTTTTTAAAACAAGTATTCAATACGTATTTAACTTTTTTGTTACAACACGGATCAGGTTTTTACATTTAACCACAACCCCATATGCAACATTTCGGTTTTTTTAGTAATTCTCGATTCTCATGTCCTGCGAACTTCGCACTTCGAGAACGCATAGAATACATTTGACTTGCGTTTTTTGAAACTACTGTGCTCCCGAAAATCGTAGAGAAATATATCGATACTATATAATCTTCCGTTATTAATAGGTTATAAAATGCAATAAAAGATTTTAATGCAACTGGTATTTTTAGATGAGCTTGTTCTGATAATTAATAAAACAAAGTCTTGAATTTTATAATACCATTAGGAACGACTTAAGTTGTATGAAATTACGAATTACCCAGAAATCGGTCTTTGATCAGACGATATTATACAGTTATTATAATTAGGCTGGTTATTAGACGCTTTTGCCAACTAAATATATATAATTAGTTGTAACGGATATGTCTTTTTTTATTTCAAAATTTTAATCAAAATGAAATTAATTTATCATATAATAAAGTTGATCAAATAAATTAATACCGTCGCTTGATTCAAATGTGATTTAAGATATTTTACGATGATTGTATACATTAATTTCGATATATTATAGGTATGCTCCTGTGATATGTCTTAAATAATAATGACTTGTTTGGTTGATTCTATTTTTGCATTATAAAACGAGAATTGACCTCGCCATGTTTGAATGGTAATGTTGTGATTTTTATTAAAATAAAAAACAAATCCAAATAGATTAGAATGCACCGTACTTATTTGTATGGCTAGGTAACGGCGGCTTCTCTTTGATCTGGATTTTATGTAGACATTTATATAACTATTTAATCTGTTCTCATTTCCTTATTGATTTATGGTCAACAGTTAACAAACCTAGAAAATAAGCAATTTATCTATACTAAGCATTGACATATTATATATATATATATAGTGAATGGGTTCTCCTCATTCTGGAATAAAGTGCCGTTTGGAGTGCCCCACGGATCATTACAAGGACCTTTACTTTTTAATATTTTTATAAACGATGTAGCCCATTGTTTCCAACATTCTAATTTTCTTTTATACGCCGATGATATGAAAGTATTTAAAAAAATCGACGTGCTTGACGATTCCAAGCTTCTACAAAAAGACTTAGAACGCTTTGAACAATACTGCTTTGCTAATAAACTAGACCTGAATATTGAGAAATGTCATTTCATAACTTTTACTGGCAAACTCAGTCTCTTAGAAACGACATATAAATTGAAAAATCAGCTACTGCAGCAGGTAGATGAAATTCGGGATCTTGATATCTTGCATGATTCTAAGTTGACTTACGAGAGACACATAGATCATATTGCTAAAAAGGCTAATAAAACTGTGGGTTTTGTGCTTCATTCAAGTTCACAATTTAACAATGTTAAAGTAATAAAGATCCTCTATTGTTCCTTGGTGCGTAGTATTCTCGAGTATTGCTCACAAGTATGTAATCCGCGTTACAGTATGTATATTGATAGGATTGAGTCTATACAGCGAAGATTCATGAAATTTCTACAATACAAATCAGGAACCAACGATTGCAACTATGAGGCAAGATGTCGTAGATACCATATTCTAACCTTTGCAGGAACGAAGAAAAATTTCCGACGTCGTATTCCTAGTTAAAATTGCTCAAAACAATGGGGACCCTCCACACTTACTTTCTATAATTAATTTGAGGAAAGTTAATATTTTTTGTTTTGTAGCTATTGATGAGCTTTAGTATTATCAAAATTAAATATTAAAACTGGAAGTTTTTTTCTCTAAGGTCAAAATTCTACCAGTAGACGAGTAATCGTATTATTAAAACTGTACTTCTATTCATAGATATTGTATACAAAAAAACATCTCTCTTCTTTGTTTCTCAACCGATTTTCTTCATTCTTTTTTATTTTTTAGCTATTGATGAGCTTTAGTATTATCAAAATTAAATATTAAAACTGGAAGTTTTTTTCTCTAAGGTCAAAATTCTACCAGTAGACGAGTAATCGTATTATTAAAACTGTACTTCTATTCATAGATATTGTATACAAAAAAACATCTCTCTTCTCTGTTTCTCAACCGATTTTCTTCATTCTTTTTTGTTTTGTAGCTATTGATGAGCTTTAGTATTATCAAAATTAAATATTAAAATGGAAGTTTTTTCTCTAAGGTCAAAATTCTACCAGTAGACGAGTAATCGTATTATTAAAACTGTACTTAATTAAATATTAAAATGGAAGTTTTTTCTCTAAGGTCAAAATTCTACCAGTAGACGAGTAATCGTATTATTAAAACTGTACTTTTATTCATAGATGTTGTATACATTTTTTTTGTTCTCGACATACATTTAAATTAAATATACAGGAAGTATAAGCTAATACAATTAATAACCTGTCATAAATGTCAATAATAGCTTTAGAAATCATAAAATACGAATGTCAAAATATAGCGAGACCTAGATAATTACCGCGCTTTAGGGGTGTTCGATATATGTCGATATTTTGGCTCCGATATATCGTATATATTAGACTTATCGGATATGTCGGTCTTATAAATATCGATATAAAAATATTTTATTCGATATATCGAACATTGGACGTTTACTCAACAATGTCACTCTAGACTATTTAAGCTATTTTATTGTAAGTGTAATCATTTTCAATTAAAATGACTGCTTTAGACGTCCCAGCAACGCTTAGATTCAGCATTATCACTCAAACTCAAATCAAATTACTCAATCATAAATAAATTTACGTACTTACATATTAACGACACCGAAACGTGCTCGCCGACCGCTGTCTTTATTTCGCAAGTCTAACCTTTTTTTTTTTTTTAACGTGGAGGAAAGATCCTCATGGACTGCCAGGCTCTCGGGGAGACCCTGGACTGAGCCGACCACCACCTACGTGCTAATCATGCAGGGGTGGTGCCTTTCGGCGACTTTAACCGGCTAAAAACTCCACGACAACCTACGCCGCACTATGGGGGTGCCGCGGGGGAGCATACAGGCAAGCTTCGCAAGTCTAACCTAACCTAACCGAATCGAGATGGAAAAATAATTGGTTAGATTAGGTTAGACTTGTGAAATAAAGACGACAGCATTTTGGTGGCGTTAATACGTAAGTACGAAAACTGGAAAAAAACGTTTGTAAAAAACCAGCAGAATTTCATACACTAGGTATCAAAAGTATTAAGAGATAGTGAAAAGAAACAAATGAAAGTCGCAAGTAAAATTCTATTCAAAATCTTTTTTTTCGAATTACATTGATATATAGCCAGTACGAAATAAGAAAATATTTTCTGTTGTTCTACCTCTTTTGTGTTCCGTTAAATATTTCCATGAATGTACGACTTATGAAAGATTTCCTTATTTAAATATTGAAAATTATTAAAAAAAATAGTACCCGTAGTGCTTGCATTTTCAATTCTTAATAGAGCCTTTCCTTTTCTCCCTTTTAATTACCTCTTAATATCGGGTTATGAAATATGAACTCTTCGAAATATCTAAAATATCAACATTTTTGTTCGATATATCATTAAAACTGATATAACGGTTTAATATATCGTATCAATAAAATATCGATATTTTTTCGGATGAACATCCCTGTCGCGCTTACGGAGCAGGGAGTAAACCTGTTTAATGAAAAAATCTCATAGTTATTATTAGCCTCATAGATATGTAATTATAATTTAATGTAAATATAGTGGTAGTATTAAAAATTAAGTACTCTTTTGGAGACGGTAAAATTGATACAATACCAATTTTCTATTCAGCTAGGCTCTGTACAAATTCGGAAGAAATCTGTGCAACGTGACAAACGAATAAAGGGCTACAACATGCTTGTCGTGTGCTTAAATATGGATATTATTTGACAAAAAAATACCTATTACAATATTAACATAACGGTAAATGAATATAACAATACAAATAAATATGCTCAGACTGGTTGACTGTCGACGGTCGTCGGCTCGTGGTATTTATTGCAATTTAAAATCAAAAACACTTTATCTAGTTTAGGCTCTGAGAAGGTTCTTATGAACGTCAGAACTGTCAGCGATTCGAACAAGCAACCCAGTCATCGAGAACAACCACAGAGAAATTCGATAGGTTTTATCTTTTTTTGTATTTTTTTCTACAATAAATTATTCTCTATAGTCATTTTTAGCCGATTTAGAAGAGATTTAGACACTACTATCGTCCACACAGTAATCCTGTAATGGTTTTCATATATTGAAAACCTGCTTTGCATAGTGTTTGAAGTTATTGTTCAACAAGTGCTTTGATACCTTATATAATATATAAATATATAATATAAAGCCTAATATCTAACAAATTATTACTAGTGTTACTAAGTAAATACATGATACGATTAATTTATGCTTATTTGTAGTATTCAAGTCATGCCGATCTTTACTAAAAATCTTTATTAAATGATTGAGTATGTAAGTATTTACTTATAATATCATTGTGTTTAATACAACTTGAACTAACCTATCATTATGTCATATAGTTATACAAAACGTTGAAAGCAGTATTTTTTTCTTTGATTTTATATTATTTTTAATTGTATTCGAGACTTTTGTTCGTGTTAAAGTTGCATAGATTTCTCTCTGGCATTTATTTGCAATAATAAAATAACAGAATTGTATTAATTTTTCCTTTTACAAAACTCATATTCTGTTTCTAATATTGACTCCATATTTTCATTAAAATAGAATTAAATGTTATGGATAAATTTTGCAATTTCGTTTATTTTATAGTGATCTCGTATCGGCCTTTGTTTTCGCTTTATTTTTGGCAATCTATCTTTTAGATTATTACTGCCATTGTCGAGTAGTTAATAGTATTCCAAGTTCGTCTTCTATTTTATTTTTAGCAACCAGTCTTCTAGTAGACTATTACTGGCATTGTCAAGGGAGTATCGGTATTACAAGTTTCTTGATATAATTACAATGAACTAACAAGATTGCGGCCATCTTGTTAGAACGTTCCATGGGGTTTTTGTGCCATCTTAGAATTCATAGTCCGTGGTATTATTTTCCATTCACTTCACTTATGCACAATAAACAAACTATATTACATAAAATACCACCAATTGTACACAATATAGAGTCAAGTTACACAAGACCATGAATAAAATATATAAAATCCACTACATGACAGACCTAAATCCCGCCAAAAACTTCAAATCTCATATCAGATTTATACGGTTTTATTACAAAAACAGTGCCTAACATTTTAGATCTAGTTCAACACATGCTTATAATACTTTATTACAAAAGCGTGTCCATGCGGGCTCTAGCTAAACATCTGTTTAAATTTTTTTATGCAAGCAACTTCGAATACCATTCGTTCAATTCGATCTCATCACTCAAGAACGTTCCTTTACATGGATATATTTAGCAAACAATTTCAATTTATGAATAATATTTTTGTTCAGAACTTCATTAAGAAAGTTTACTTATTATAAGTTAAATTATTTATTATTATTGTGACATTTTATTTAAAAGAAAATGATGTAATTAATAAAATGAGCAGTTTGTAAGATTTATATATTACGTCAAAGTGCGTAAGGTGGAACAACAGTATAATGGCAGATTAGATACAGCGTCAAATATCGGTAGTGTCATATAGTAGTAGTTACGATTTACTTGTGAATATCTACAATTATTTTATTTATTTATTTCTTCCAATTCCAATTCACGAAATTCATAATTTACTACGAAATGTATTTTACCGACAAAAAGACAATAAATCACTGCAACAACATAACAGGCAACTCAGACAAGTGTTAGAATTAGTATATTTAAGTAATGTCCATCTGTAAACACGGGTAAGACACTCTTTTGTGATCAAACTTTTTTTAAGTAAGAGTTCTATGCATATTTATCTTTTTTGTAATAACATGGATATAATCTATGCGTTGTTTTAGAATTTGTTTACTGTTGTGGGCGTGTCACGTAAAAACTGCTACATAAATTTCGATCAATTTGTTTAAGTTTTAAACTACGATAAAATGTTGACTTTTGTAAGGACTACGAGTGTACGATGTGTATTTTCTTGACGTGGTGAAGGGACAAACGGTATGGTATGTATGCGTAGGACAACGCTGACGGAGTCGTAGTTATCAACTAGTTATATAGTTGTTTATGAATTCAGTATTTATATGGCTATTCTACCACGTTCTCTTGTGTTTATTTTTTAGTTTATTTTTAAGTCAATCCGGTTACAATGGAATGATTGAGTGATTACAAACTTATTAGCGACGACTTAACAGGAAGTGATCTCGGCTTAGATATTAATAAAAATAAATGTAACGTTTGATTGGTTGGCTAAATAAACCTGATGTAAATGAAGACATACTGATTGCTTTGCGGATAATATAAATAACTTGCAAGTAAATCTAATTAAAATAATATGAATAAGTTATACTAACGCACATGTACTGATTTATTACCGCTTAAAGAATACTAATTGACCGACTAATATTATTATATGTAATAACATAGTATGATGGAATTTATAATAGCAATAAAGTGCAAGCAATTAATTAGACTTTCCTTACTAATTCTATGTTGATACAAACACAAACTAAACGAATAATTAGTTACATATTTTTCAGTGTACTAGGTTATTGACCTCTCTGAATTGTGTTTACTAGAAAATGTTCCCAGTTTATTCTTCGTTTTCAAACTATGATATATACATATTGTAGAATAGGTTTGCGTAAAAATTTGTTTATTGTTCTTTCTAAGCTCGCATGAAAATATATTACTTTATTGCGTGTATTTTTTTATGCCACAAGCCGGCGAGAACATGCCCTCTGATGGAAAATAGTTACCGTCGCCTATGGACAACTGCAACACCAAGGCAGTGTTTTGTAGCTGACCTGGAAGAGCACGTTTCAGTCTCTTCTTGATGAGCTTAAAGAGTGTATAAACGACTATATAATATACAGTATATTTTGTAGTCCCTGTGACTATTTATCCGAGCAGAGCTTCACCCTACAATGATTTCGACATAAAAATGCGTGCCGACGACGGGGCTTCGTCTCAGGCATCAGGGTTACCCTCTGACGGTGGCTACGCTCTCCCTCCACCTTCTGCGGGGGTGTCTATTGTTGCGGAGATTAGTGTCATACACATGATGCTACCCCTCGTCTCGTATATTATTATTATTCCGGTTAGTGTTCTCGCAGCAGGTTATCCATCATTTCGCTTAAAATCGCTCGAATTCTATCGGCTCAGAGTGGGTTCTGAGTCGTTCGCTTCTCATTTCGGTCATTCTCTGTAATAACACGTGAATCGTCATATCTTCTGAGGATTTCATTTGTCGTGGGCGTCTTTTATTCTTGCGTCTGGTTTTCTTGGGACCCTTAGGGGGAGGGTTGTTGGCGGGAGCCATGATACTCGCCGGTGTCGACTCCTCAACCACCCTTGGGGCCGGTCCGGCTTCCGCCCGTGGCGCGTGCCGACCAACAACATCTTCCCCTTTATAGGCCGAACTATCTAATAGGTTGGCGCTAGTGTCAATCGATGTTCCAGTCGCGTCTTGGACTTATTGTAGCGGTACCGGAAATAGATAATATGTCCGTTTAACCATTTGAATGTCTTTTTAGTTAATAAAAATATTATAAAGGTCATATTAAATCATTTAAATTAAATACTAAAATAGAAATCATGAAACGTGTAGAACTCTTATTCGAGACTTGCTCAATTAACATTTTTTTTAGACGTCGCTCAGGAATTGCAATGCTTCTAAAATACGATGTAACTTTTTTTTGGTTTATTTTTTGGACACGAATTATAATTTCAAATTTTTATAATTCAAATTTTTTTTACTCATTCATTTCAGTCTTTATTATTAGTATTTTAAAGTTACGTACAGTTTGTTCCTTATCTTGTTAGGTATCTTTTTAATGATCACTCGAAAATATTTACATCAATAAACGTATGTATACTTGATATATAATTTAGAGTGAACGTAAAAAAACAGTGATTTTTCTTTAATTTACTATCAGCATGTTCTTGAAGATCACGACAAATCCTGTTTAAGTTTTGATTTTTTTTTCTATTGTAGAGGGTAAACGAATAAATAGGTCACTTGATGGTAAGTGATCTCTGCCGTCCATAGACACCAGCAACACCAGGGAAGTGCGTTGCCGGCCTTTTAAAGGAGCTGGGCCTCCGGCGCTCTCACTGACCGAACAAAACGCAACAATGCAAGCACTGTTACGTCACGTCGGTGTTTCTGTGAGAGGGTGGTAGTACCCCGGGAGAGTCGACCCATTCATGCTGGAACCAGTAATGGCTTCTTTCTACTACCCATTATTACTGCCCTTTTGTAGTTTTCCATTTCTCATACGAAATCTGTTTGTTTGATTTCTAAATTTTGGAATATTATGATTCATTTGCATAAAACCTTTTTATTGCTAGTTCTTACTCGTTTATTGTGCTTTTGAAGTATGATGTTAAATTAGTCGTTTCAAAAGTTACAGTCAAAGTAATAATAATGATAATAAAATATTTATTGCCAAACAACTTACCCTAGGCTTACATATATTCTTAATGTAACAAAGTTTCTTTGTAATTATAGGCGTGTCTTGTGTATTTCTACTTCAGGAAGATTTGTCTATCCGGTTAACATCGTTTTAACCGCGCTCGTGTGTGTTCGTGTGTGTGTCCGATTGTGTATGGTTATGTGAATGATAAAATGATACTTATTATTCCTGGATCCTATATCATTCTTTTATAAGTAAAGTATTAAAAACTTTCTAATATTCTGAGTTTATTAGTAGAAAACAAAAAAAATGTCAATGTCAGTCATGAAGACCGCCGACAGAAGTGATAACTCTATAAAATAGAATAACTGTGTTATGTTTTGAATTTTTTAAATTATAGTCTCAATTATTTAAATTTTATAATTTGTTAATTGAAATTATTAACATTAGTTCACATCTATTGGTACTAGGAGCAATAATTATATACATTTTTATACAGTTCAGTAGTTATTCAAACATATGATAGGCTGCAAAATCTCAATACAATATAACAATATTAGACGTACACAGGCATCTATACTAAGTGCTACTACGTATTAATCACGTATACAGTCGATGCGGTCAGGAATACCAATAAACACTTCGTAGATACTGTCACTATTTATTTGGGCAGAGCTTCGCCTTACAATACTTTGTACATAATAATGCGTAAATATCACAGACATCTTGCCTTTTAAAGGCCGATCTATGTAAGTCAAAGCGATTACTATTTACACATAATTCCGCAAAATAATTTAAGTAACACAAAAATAATAAAGTATGAACAAATTAATGTTATTTAAGCTATACAACAATTTTATATAATTATCTTTATTTATGTATCTCTAATGTGTTTACTAATCTGTTTCGATATGTATATCAGCGACATCTTGCCTTTCACAGGCCGAACTATGAATTCGAAGAATATACTATTTATTCATAATTCTGCAAAATAATTGAAGTAAATATAATAACGATCAAACTAATGATTCAATTCTATATAATAATATTAATTCTTATTTACGTCTTATTGAAGTCTATATAATAATAATTCTTATTTATGTGTCTTTAATATGGTGGCGCTAGTGTCAATGTGTCTCTCTAATATGGTGGAGCTAGTATCAATGTGTATTTCTAATATGTTGGCGCTAGTGTCAATGTTCATATATTATATGGTGGCGCTAATGTCAATGTACCGGTCGTATTGTAGTCTCGTCTCTTGTATGTGATGCAGCGGCACCGGAGGTGGTTGATAACATACGCGTCGCTAGTCTGACGTAACACACCAGACTAGGCCTCCCTCGGCAGCAGTTCAAGCCTAGGTCCGATTCCTCGGCGTAGAGCCCTTGAGTACGCTGCTCGCGCAAATACAGTGATCTTTCATCGCTGCAACAACGTTACACATATCACCTCCACACACTTGCACGCACACATGCTTACACATGGAAGTAGAAGGGTTTTATTTTTTCCCTTATCGAAATGAATTAGTTCCGACAAAAGAAATTATCCGACACGAAATACATATAAGAGCTACTGAGGCATATATGCTTGGTACACATATATATCTCACTAACTTATATACATATGAATATGTGGCTTAGCTTAGGTTAACTCGGTTAGGTCGCGAAGTGCAACAACTAGGCAACAGCCCAAGCCGAGGAGTGCCGTGCACCCTTGAGCTAGTTGTCAAAATTAAATCGGCTGCGTGCCTTAAGCGCTCGCATTAGTAGTTCGGTGAAGTTGTTAAGGCCTTACTAGACCAATAGCGTAGATAATTCGAAAAAAAACTGACGTAAGCCGCGCAAGCGCAATACGGCCGGTCATGCCTACTACAATGTCATGGCGCGAAATTATAAATTTATCTCTTGCCAAAAATACCGCTCAACGCGCCTAAAGAATTTATAAATATATATTGCAAATATATTTTCCTTTTAGTTTCGGATGTTATTTTTGTTAACACAATATTTTACTACCTAAACATAATTGTATAATGCCGAATAAGGATTGTTTTTGTAATCTGGCTATCAGAGATAAACAGGAGACCTAAACGGTGAGACCAAATTCGGAAAAGAGTTTTACCTTTTAGTTGCATTCGATTGTAAACCGGTTAATAAAACACCTTAACTGTTGTAATCGACGACGGAATTGGTTTTAAATAGTTAATGACAGACGATTTTTAATTATTAGTTATGTTCAGCAATTTGTTTCCTATTCTGCCTATAGTAGCTATGACTTGGCAGAACCAGTTTTCACCAAACTGGTTAATAATATAGATAATTATAGACGGTTAATCAACATACATGTGTAAATCTATCCTAATATTATAAAGAGGTGAAGTTTATGAGTTTGTGACGTTGTGACGTTGTAGAGGGTAATCTCAGAAACTATAATACTAAACCGATTTTCTTTTACCAATATATAGCCACGTTATTTCTGAACGTAATAGGCTATGTATCATCACGCTAAGCCCAACAGTAGCGGAGCAACAATGAAAATGTTTAAAATCGGGGCTTTTTTCCTTTTGAGAGCTTCAGCTGCGTCTTAGCCCAAAATAATTATTCCACGCGTACGAAGTCGCGGGCAGAAGCTATTAACTAATTATATTATCTATACTAATATTATAAAGAGGTAAAGTTTGTGAGGTTGTAGGGCGTAATATCTGGGGAGTAGAAGAAAAAATGGTCGAACGAAAACGTTTCCTACGAACGCTGCCTTGACGATGAGAGATATGTGATTGAGTTCTAGAGAAAAGTTGTAGCTTGATAATGCCTATTACCGCCCAACGAAGTGGGCACGGGTCAGCTAGTAAGTAATACTTAATAACATGTGACAAAAAATCATATTTATGGTATCCTTAAAACGTGGACTCGTGCTGTGAGATCGCTTCTCTTATATAATTAACTGGTCTTATCAGTTTTTTACGAATGTAGTCCAAAGTGTGTTCTAATGTTAACTGATCGTGTAGTTCATGTAATGTAATGAAGCGATGATGTCTCAAACGACGTAGGTAACGAATCCTTGCCAATGAGCCGCGACTTTCGGTAAAGAATGTAGTCCGGTGAAGCTGTGAAGACCCTGCCGGGTCAATAGCGTAGTCAGTTCGAGAAAAAAAATAAAAAAAAATTCGGTAAAGATACTCATCGTGCCGACACCATAGCAAACATTTGTGTGTTCGATATAATATAAATCTATAAATACTAGTGGGCGTCCAGTGGTCGACATTCGACCATAGTTCATTGATTTTTTAAAGGGATAAATATTATAATAATAGTTGTATGTTATAATGTCATTGTTGAATGTAGAATGAAAAAGGGTAATTGGAACGTAAGAGTAAAAAAAATATACTTGACTAAGCATAGCAACCTCCTTCGCAACCTTTTTTGAAGTCCTTTATTGACAGATGTGAAAATATCTTTTTTATTTACATGTGTATATATGTTGTGTAAAATTGAAGCAGTAGTGTGAGTAATGCATATTTTAATTAATTTAATGTACTTCTAATGCATTTTATATAAAATAAATAGCTTTCTGCACTTCTCCTCCATATAAACTTTAACTATGCCAAGTTTCACGTTCATCCGTTCGCGCATTTCTCTCAAAAAGGGATACAAAGTTTGGGCTTCACGTATTAATATATATGATAATAAATATGTAATCTATGGATATAATAAGAATTTAAATCTAACGGGTCTGTACTTATTCGAATTTCATGAAAAAAATTGTGCAGGTGTCTTGGTATAAGTACTAAAATATATTTCAATCATTTTTAGAAATGTCTGTCTGTCTGGCTGTTTGTATGAACACGCATCATTCACAATAAAGCCAAACCAAGAAAATCATAAAGCATATCTTCGAGAACGACTTAGTTTTTGTTTCATTAAAATAGGTCCACTCTATCAAAAGTTATCGTAATTTTAATGACGATGCGGTTGGTAGGTAAGTAAATGAACTTAATACATTCAGGTGACTTTATTAGTCCCTATGTTTTTACATAAGATTCTACGCGGACAAGGTCGTGAACACAGCTAGTGTTGAAAATAAAACATTAACTTCGCAACTCAAACTTTATTAAATCGACTGTCTGGTTTCGAGGAAAAATGTGTCATCGAATATGTTATTACTTTTGAAAGGTCAATGGTATAGTGCAGCAGTCGCTTAAATGACCAGCACGCTAAAATATTATAAATTTTTGCTAAGCTCGTCCAATTAGCTACTAACCTTTAAGTTGAAATTCCTGCAGCTGAAATTTGAGAGCCAGTTCCATTGTGCGTTTAGCGTGTTTACAATCTGGGACTACAGCGTTATTTAACATGAGATGAAATTGTGGTGGATGGATATATATGAGTAACCTAAGAAAATATCTTGTCTTGTGAGACGACAGGCTTTTAAAGACAATTTACTAATACCAATGTCGAGACCAAGTTTATATGAATATTGAAAAATCTCTACCATCTTAAAAATATTAAAGCTACTACCCACGACTTTATATTCCTTAGAAGAATAAAACACATTCTACGTCATTGGGGGATAATTTATCTTCCCATTAGTAAAATGTTTTTAGTGAGATTCCAAAGAACAAACAAACTAAACTTCTTCATGTTAACATTACGATTGTTACTACGGTGATTCATGTCTTGCCTTTTATTCGATTAAATCATCTTGTACTATATGGTCTCCAGGTTGTATAACGAACTTTGAGATACAATAACATCGGTAAACCTGTGTTTGTTTTTATATAATATATTTATATTGCTCAAAACAGTTATGCTCTAGAAGATTAAGAGATTAGTTTGAGGATTACGGTAATTTATATATTTTTTGAAAATTACGCAGTTGAAACAATTAACTTGCGTTAGCGAAATTGTTACCAAAATTTATTATCCATGAACATAATTATGATGATAATAAAACGTTGTTGGCAGGTAATGGGAGTGACTCAGTCATTCTAAATTTCGACATTAAGGTGGATATTAAAAATTAAGACTATATTTGTATAATATTATTATAGGCAGCAAACGAACAAGCGTATCATCCGATAGTAAGTGATCGCAACCGTCAATAGACACTAGCAATACCAGGGGAGTCGCAAGTACGTTGCCGGCCTTTTGAAGGTGGGCCGCTAGCGCTCTCACTGATCGAACCAAACGCAATAATGCAAGCACTTTTACTTCACGTCGGTGTTTCTGTGAGAGATGGTAGTACCCCTGGCGTCCGACCCATTCATGCTGGGACCAGTAATATCTTCAACGTGGCTTTACCACCTAAATTTCTATTATACTAATCCTTGTGGATACAATTATTCTAGTCAGGTGAACCCATGCATCGTAGCAATTCGCAGCCAAAACTGCGACTGGGATAACAAGACATTTTGCAGTTATACGAATAGGTTTAACAATAGCACAGATGCCAAAAACTCAGTTTTATTTTATTTAATCATATATCTAAATAGAGTATCCATCTTTTATTATCGTTGCTTGATTGATAACTCTACTTGTCGCTGCGAAGTTCAATTTATGTGGAATAGTTCAGCGGCAACAAATGTGTTACGCTTTAGTACCACCCGGGGAGCACGTGCAGGGGAATGAGACGTTCTTTTTCTGCTCACACGAGTAAATTATAAATTAGGTTTGCATACTAAGTCTTTCATTTCAAAAATGTTTGAGAAAGAGAAAGAAAGAAAGAAATACTTTATTGTTGGAACAACCATACAATTAAATTAAATTACACAAATAATTATGACAGAAAAAAAGAAACATTTTAAAAATGAAAAAATAGGTGTCCAACAATTGGCGAACCCATTCAGCAAAAAATCTGCAATACTGTAAGTAGTACTGCAGCGCTGATTTTCGATGGGAGCCTATATATGATGATAAACGGACGTTAAAGTTAGTACAAAATTTGAGACGAACAAACAAATAACACAGACACACGTAACACGTCAAAGTTGGTCATACTATAGAGAAATAAATGCTGTAACCACAAATTTAGGATTAAACATAACAAATGTAAATGTATACGTAAAAGATTTAAAAAAATAAAAAAAAACACACCAATAAACAGGGCTTAAAATAAAACTACGTGAATACATTATACGTCACTTGGACTTAAATAAGAAATTTACTCAAGTAACAAGAATCGAAATTGCAAATAAGTAAGCACGCGTATTTTTATCAGATGTATCATTAAATCTCGCACGTGTCATTCAAACACTTACGATTAGGTGTTATATAGATTTCCTGGCGTACTCATTACTATGCCATACATGTCCGAATACCCATTACATTCGTATCAACTTGACGCGGCTAACCAGTCTGCGTGGCTAGCATTGGAAATAACTTTATGCTCACATTGATTTATTATTTAAGTGGCTGTGAGCGTTAAGTAATTGATGTTTGAATATCATTATGAACTGCATGCAGAAGAATACTTAATATATACAAGTCCTAGAACTATTCTAAATCTTGAGGCAACCGTACCTCTGTTGTCTAAGACTCTAAACTGTTAATACTTTACTGTTTTATATATTAGCTTTGATCATAGTCCAATATTATGCTATGTGATAATATTATAGTGCAGGTGCGATGCGCAGATTGATGATTGCATTTTAAATACAGCTCCTGTTCAAACATATAAATGTAATATAGCACTAGGTGTTTGTCCTTTTAATTTGAGGATAGTGGTTAGTCAGTTATATAGTAGAAGAAACCAAAAGCCAGTAACATGCTTTAAACTCACCATGGCATTCTGCTTTACCGAAAACTTTAGGAGAATTCGGAGACGATTCTCGCTTCGACTTTTAGGATGAAATGATTTTGCTTATTTTACTTTCCTTTATCGATAAGTTTAGGCAGTAAATAATAGAATTAGTAACGGAACTAACTAACTAACTCTCTCATGAAGAATGCAATCAATGATTGCGGAATAAGATTTTTCATTCCCTAATAGTACTACGGGTACGAAGAACATGTACATTACTGAGCAAAATGAGTAACTTTTACCGAATCTATAATATTGATAACTACCTAACGTTTGTAAATTATTCAGTGCAAAACATGCCTTGCTAGGAATGTTCCTATATATTGATAATTTTCAAAAGTTACAAATTGCTCTTCGTTTGTTTTTTGTTTCTTTTTAGCAATTACTATGGTTTGTCTCTTATTTTCTTCACATCTCCCATTAATGGAATTGTATAATTTCAATATTTATGGCAAAAGCAAAACGTATTTTTTAATACTTTGACAATATATGATCTTTATCTGTATTTGGTTCAGCTAATATTGGGATTCGTGTATTCAATGGTTCAGTAGCCATATTGAAGACGAAAATAAATATTAAATTTGAAACATATTATAGTATGCTTACTTATTTGCATTCAATTATCCTGTAGATATGGTAAAGCGAGACGTGACTGACCTTTGAGGTGAAGATGTCTCTAAAATACATTAAGACGTAAAAGGGAAACTAATTTTAGAGTCGGTGCGGTCTACTTAAATAATACTTGGCTCCTATTTTTTTTTTTAAATTGTAGCTCGGTAAAATGACTGTACTGTGCCTGATGGTAAGCACAGTACAATCCAGAAACAATGGCAACCACCGAGAGACATACTATTCATCGCCGGTCGCCGCTGTCATGCCGGACTGCGAAAGTATCTCTTCACGTTGCGCTTGAAGGACCCCATGTCATAGGAAGGAGGGAACACACTGGCCGGGAGATTCTTCCACAGCTTCAGTTCATTTTTAAATTATAAGCGCAAGTACTAGTATCGCATCTTAGTAACTATTAAAACACGATTAAATATTGTTTGAACGTATATAGTGTAACTAAATACTACATTTAATGAAACAGTAGTTGCGTCATATTTAACATGAATGTTTACACAGGTGTCCAAATGGAATAAAAATATAACACAAAATATTTACAAAGCTGCTATTGCGGGTAAAGTTACACGTGAAATGTTATATAGTCGATTTGTTCTCTCCATTGGGGCGAGCAAAAACAGATTGCTTCATGGAGTTGGCTCGTTGCAAAACGTGCTCGCCTTCTGCCAACATTCATTTGAAAATCTTACGCAAACCTTATATGGAAATGCATCAGCAGCTATTCTAAACTGATTTTTTTAAGTTTAGTGTATTTTTGTTCGCGTCATTACGATATGGAGTAATGTTTACATGTATATTTCTTTCTCGTTATACTACAATGTGTTCCCTTCCTGGACAATATGCAGTAGGTTGTTCGGAGTTGTTATTGGCATGCTCGGTGACCTTTATCGCATCCTGCTTTAATTTACTGGGATTTAAGTATGCCTTTTTTATGTCATAGGTGGCAAACGAACATGTGGGTCACCTGATGTTAAGTGATAACCACCGTCCATGGACACTAACAACACCAGAGGAGTTGCAAGTGCGTTGCCACCCTTTGGGGGAAGGGTTAGGGGAGGGAGTGGGAGAGGAAAGGGGAGAGGGGAGGGGAGGTGGGCCTCCGGCGCTCTCACTGACCGAACGAAACGCAACAATGCAAGCACTGTTACTTCACGTCGATTTTCTATGAAAGGGTGGTACTACCGACCCATTCATGCTAAAACCAGCAATAGTTTCAGCGTGGCTCTACCACCATTAAACCTAGGGACATTTTTGTCTGATTTTGTCTTGTTTCATTTTCTTCTATAAAGCCAATGGGTTACGTGAACAGGAACGTCATATTAAGAAAGCAGTTCTATATGAGAGAGATGCATGGGATTCGATATTTTAGAATGCATTCTTAACATACGTTAAAGAAGCACCCGCATCTGTTAGACCACGATCTATATAAACCAACTCATTGCAAATCAATACGTTATACCGAAATAAAGACAAAATTAATCCACATACAAACATTAAACACTTGAACAAATCTCCGGATTATCCGTTAATTAATTATACGGAGATCCCTTTTCGTTTATCCACATGAGATTTAATCAAAACTTAATTAATTTAATTAATGTATTGGAAATCGGAAATAGGCTACGAATAATTACGGTAAATTTCAAAGGCGTTTCAAGTCATTTCTGTGGATGGATAGTGTAACCATACGTCATTTTACGTGGTGAAAGCTGCGTTGGTATTGATTGTGGACTGCCAAACCTTTTTCTATCGTACTACCTGTTGTAACGACAATCAAAAATGCGTTAGATCGTGGTGATATAACATAAATTATTAGCTATGTATTCAAAAATACCCTAATCATTTTACAGACTCGTGTGTTTTGAGAGTTCAAAAAGTAAGAGGACGTGTTTCCATTTCACACGCGGTAGAAATAAAACTTCCAAAAAAATGATAAATAAATTCATATAAGCAATAACTTATTCTATTTTATTTTCACGCACGTTAAATCCTATAGATTTATATGTCTGTCTCATTTTTTAATACTGCATTTTCATTTCAACGAGTTCACTTCAAATACATTAGTTTGTACGATGTTACTATTCGTTGAATAAAGCGATGCGTTTTTTAAACGCAAAGTTTACTGGAAATTTTGCGTTGTGATATGAACAAATTGCGAGATTTTGTACAATATTTAATACTAACTTTGTCTCAATATACTTTCTATTGGAGACTGTAGAATTAACAACCACATTTGTATTGACGTTGGCACAAAGTAATACCCAAAAAGAGCTCTTCGATCGTATATTTTTAAGGCAGCAGCCGGAGTTTTACACTGCGTTGTAAAAACGCGTTACTGCGTTATGTCTTACCGCTGTATTGTAATAAAATGCATATAGATATATTGCGCTCACTCAATGGGGCAGTTATTCTAGAAACTAATACTCTGTAATAAGTTCCAACTTCTTTGATGCTCGGCGGTTCATTGTTATTTCGTATCATATGTGATATATTTCTAATGCGATTTTTAAACGTATTTATTAGGTTTTATGTAATACTTCCGATTAGAATATTAGTTGTAATTCTCTTCCTTCAGACAATGTGTGTCTATTGTATTTTCAATCTGGTCTTTCTATCTAGATCGTATCTAGAGTTACGTATATCCGTGAGTGATATGATTAAAATGTAGTGGAAAATATCTTGTTGTTATCTGCATACATATTTGTCGAATGAAGTACAAATTTTCTCACGAAGCTCCCTTTCATTGCCGTGCAACTAATAATAGTGGTACGAGTTAATCATATTTTGTTTAAAAATTAATTAACCGATATTGCCATCCTTAACTCGCATAACATCCAAACCACAAAATCCGAAAAATTAAATACCAAGAGTATACCATAGTATTATCATCTACAAGTTTCATACTGAAATCACTGACACAAAGCTTTAATATTTTGTAAATGCCTACATATATACACTTCACATTATACAGAAAGCAACCATTCTTAATACGCCACCCGGGATTTTTTAACTTCATCAACTCTCTCATCATCCTTTCCACTTATATAATAAACATTATTAGTGTAAAGGGTGTCAAATAACATCTAAGACATCCAAGCCAACCTCACCTGCACGTGGTGCACCCTGCTGAATAACGAAGGAGGCAATGGCAAAAGCGAGGTGGTAGGGTTTTACAGCCTGACTGGGTCGCAACCATCATGTATATGGCGAAAAATCCCGTCATAGTGAATCGCTTTTGCGGGTCGCGTATCCTGTGCATATCCAGCTTTTCGCAGGCCGGCATAACAGCGGCGACCGGCGATGGATAGTGTGTCATTCGGTGGTCGCCGTTGGTTTTGGATTGTACTGTGCTTATCATCAGGCACAGTGCAGTCATTTTGCCGTGCTACTATAAAACAATAATAAATTAGACGTAAAAAATATACAATTTAAGTTATGCACCCTACATGCTTTGCTTCAGCTCGTATGTCAAATTTCGTTACTGTAGTGATTTATTATCGCTAAATCTATTATATCAAATACGCTTAGAACTTTACAACAATAATATGGAATCTGATAGTTCGTATATTTAGTTTCTAATGGTACAATTGTTTTCTATGTACTTCCTACCTAGCCGGTTCATGATCGATCAGAGATTCAGCTAATGTCGAATACAGAAGTCGTAATGAATCTTGTGTTGTAATTAAAGTCACAATTTAAATATGTCTAATGAGGTCGTTATTTATCTTATGTCGATGCTTCCCTAATAACGTACATTATAGCTAATTTAAATGCTAATTTTATGTGCTGGAATAAAAATTACGAATAATGCCATTACTTTTACAAATAAATTTTCAATAAAAGAGAACCTGACGCTTCAATATGTAGCATATAATTATCGTCATAAATTTCCAGGTTTATCTATATATTCATACGTGAAGCGAAAGCTTTGTACCCCTTTTGTAATGAAGTATTGCATTAATTATATCATATATAAATTATATATATGTTCAACTTGGTTTAAAATTTTAGGTACTTCTTAGCAAAAATCGTGTTAAACCACTGTTCATTTTTCTTTTTTGTAATAAGACCATAAGTGTATAAGAAGTAAATCTAATAAAATAGGTCTAAATATATCTGGTAGTTTCGTATCAAATGCACCGCGCTCGTCCGAGACAAGTTCGACTTATCCTTTTTCGCAAGTCTAACCAGTGTTGTTCAGTTTTCTTTCTGGTTGTTATGTAAACTTTGTTAGCTTAGTAAAAAACTGATCTTGTATTCATATTTTCGCTTTAGTGAATTGACTATGTTTTAACAAAGTTAGAACTAAATAACGCAAAAACACTACGCAATTACGTTTATTCTGAATTACTTAGCTTTTTGGACAGTTTGTCATTTCCTGTCGCGTGAATAAATGCGATTTTGAAAGAGAGAAAGAAAGAAAAAACATTTTTTTGCAACAACATAAGCAAATATGAAAACACATTCAATTAAAAAAGAAAAAACATACATATAAACAATGACAAAATAGAAATACAAATTGATGGTTAAATGTGTGTGTGGCAAATGGGCCCCGAGTCAGCAAGTGTGCTGTTGGAGGTTACCCCTTCAGCGCTGATTTTCACTCGAAACCCAGAGTGTTATGTGTACACCGAGTGATGGTGTGCATATTAAATGTTATGTAGTGTTTCGTGTAGTGACATTATATAAGTTTGGCAAAAAAATAGTAATAGAAGTTTAACATGTAGTATGAGATAATAAGTACATATATATTAAAAACTAGCCGACCCGTGCCCACTTCGTTGGGCATTAATAGGCATTATCAAACTACAACTTTTCTCTAGAACTCAGTCATATATCTCTCATAGTTAAGGCAGCATTCGTAAGAAACGTTTTCGTTCGACCATTTTTCTCCGACTCCCCAGATATTACCCCCTACGACCTCACAAACTTTACCTCTTTATAATATTAGTATAGATAATATAATTAGTTAATAGCTTATAGTCCGGTGAAGCTGTTAAGACCTTGCTTGGTCAATAGCGTAGTCAGTTCGAAAAAAAAAAAGTTTAATAGTTTCTGTTCTCTACCACCAAAAATAATCTTATGACAATCACATATTCTTTTTTTTCATACTGTGAAGTACAAAATAGACATGCAAATCACCTGCTGTAGCATATAACCTATTTATAGGTAACTTGAAAAAGATTTACGTTCTTAAATCAGATCAGTGACAATAACAATGGAATATTTTAAAGCAAGATATCAAAAAGTACTTTAGAGAGACATTTTTGCAATAGTAAGTCCTTTTAATATCGGAATAGTGTATTAAACACGAGTCTTTTTTAAATCATTACATAGTATAAAACAAAGTCCTCTGGCACGTCTGTTTGTCCGACTGTTCGCGAAAAACTCAAAAACTACTGAAAGGATTCTCATGCGGCTTTCAGCAGTAGATAGAGTGATTCATGAGGTTTTTTTTATCATCAGGGCGGGACAACGTCCGCCGAGCCTGCTAGTCGAGTTATAAAGATATACTTTATAATTGGTAACCTCGCCGCATCTGATATTGAGAGATATGAAAATGTGTACTGACCTTAAAGAAGAGTTAGCGGAATTAGCAACTAATTTCTAAACTGGTACAATAAAATATTCAACGGTCTTGTTGCCAATTTTTTCATATAAATATTTTTAATGGTTTGTTATAAATATTCATGTGTTAGTAAAATAGGATATAAATGATAATTTAATATTGAAATCAAACAACCTTCGAGATTTATATGCATTTGAATGATTTAGGACGTTTTAAAGTTTTGAAGTTATGGACCATTTATTACGCAATTCTAAAATTATTCCAATTTGTTAAAGATAATGCGCTGTCACAATCGTGTAAGTCTATTTTATCTCCAACTTAAAAATCTGTTACCACAAATCTAATGAAAATTGGATGTGAAGGGATCATACCTCAGTGGTAGCGTATTTGGACACAGATTTTATTAGCATGTTTGAATTTTGCAATGTGCTAGATCTCTAGGTCGAAGAAAATAACATGATGAAACTGTAAGGCTTTTTTAAAGCCTGAACGTCATATCTGTCGTCCTCAAATTGAAGGTCACCAGCAAGTGTGATGAATTGCGATTTCCTTAGAGAACGGACTATACGAGTAGTTGTTGATAGCTGCTCGTCTGATCCCAAGGTTGTAAATGCCGGAGTTCCTCAGGGAACTGTACTCTCAGCAACCCTATTTCTGCTGCACATCAATGATCTGCTTATACCCGGTATCTTTGGGTATGCGGATGACAGCACTGTATGTGAGAGGTATATATCCTGTCCTCCAGATAGCTTACCAGAAATCCTTATTGAGAGAGAGGCCATGATCGAACGTCTGAATAAAAACCTTAGGTTTGTTGCCGATTGGGGCAATTCAAACCTGGTTAAATGTAACGCTGAAAAGACACAGACGTGTCTCTTCTCTATAAAACGTTCCAAGTGACTCCTACTTTTCAGGATGTTTCCCTGCAAGTGACTGACAACCTCGAGCTTCTTGGGATCCAGCTAACATTGGATCTCAATTTCGGGCGCTCAATTAAACAGAAAGCAAGAACAGCTGCGAGGAAATTAGGGATCCTCTTTAAAAATAAGCTATATTTCACAACAGAACAGCTTCTTAGCCTATACCAAGCTCAAGTACGCTCATGTGTAGAATATTGTTGTCACTTATGGGATGGATCAGCCAAATATCAGCTGGCCGCTGTTGACTCCATTGAGCATCGTGCTCGTCGGCTTGTCGGTGATAAAGCGCTGTGGGATACAAGAATGTTCAGTTTAGAGCATCGACGAAAAGTGGCTTGTCTCTCAGTGTTTTATAGGTTACACTTTAGAGAGTGTGCATAGGAATTACATAATATAATTCCATCCATTCCATCAGAGGACGACTAGACGCCGTGATGGTTTCCACCCTTAGGTGGTTGATATTCCCGTAATTCGTACTAAGTGATTTGCTTCCACTTTCATTATACGTACGGCTAAGGAGTGGAATTCACTCCCGGTGTCTGTCTTTCCGTCATCTTATAACTTGGGAGGCTTCAAGAGTAGAGTGAAGAGGAATCTAGTGGTTAAGCACGATATATCGTCGGCCTCATCGTCACTTGAGATTATTGCTAAGCGCGTACCTGTTGAACATAAAAAAGCGTATAGTTGTGTTCTAGCATCTGTACATGGCAATAATTCTCTCTGGTTTAGAATGTAATCATCTAAAGTCATATCGTCATTTATGAGATAAGATTGCAGTCATATGCTATAAACTCTAAAATATAAAAAAATTTTTACAAATGTTACCGTCCTCCTTTTACTTGAAAGATATTTCTTGTCATAGATAAATACAAGTGTACAAAAGACCTTTTAACAAAAAAAAAGTAAAACTATGACAATGAGGCCTGGCGTCAGCGTATTGCCGTTTTTGAAAACTGACTTTCAGCCAAGCCTCAAATTTCCGGCTAAAATAGAAACAACCATTACTTTTTTTCGGTTCGTGTAAATATTTCTTTATTGGGCCAAGGCATCCTCTCGTGGGTAGGGATGAACTTAATTACATTAAATCGAGCCATATTGACTATTTTAAAATACTGAAAGATCAACAGTTCTAAATATATGCCAAATGTAGCCTTACAGGAACATTAATCAAGTCATCAAGCTTCTTTATGTAAAGGTACGAATTGCAGAGATTGAATTGTATTCCATTGGTTTAAATCAATCTATAACCATTACTAATAGGAGAAATAAAGAGAAAAAACGCGGTGATTCAGCGGTTTTAAGCGTGGAATGTCAATCTGATGTTCGCAGGTTAGAACCCAGGCATGTACCGACGAATTTTTCGAAATCCGCGTACATTTATAAATTTAAATTGGTGACACTATCGGAAACCTTAACCTGGGTAATGGACTTGTAGTACTGCCGTATGTTTGAATATATAGAACTGTTGATTTATCGGAATTTGAAACTGTCATTACGTCGTGGGCTGGCGTGGTAATTAAGCCTACACTTCTGAAAGAGGGCTATCACCCTGCAATGTGTCCTTTACAGCCTGATGACTATGATGATTAGGAGAAAGAGCTTTTTTCTTGATGAAATAAAACTAAAGAAGTACCTTAAACAATAACATTTATGAATGACTAGCCGACCCGTGCCCACTTCGTTGGGCGGTGAGAGGCGTTATCAAACTACAACTTATCTCTAGAACTCAATCATATATATCTCATAATTAAGGCAGCGTTCATAAAAAACTGCCCGCGATTTCGTCCACGTAGTAATTGTTACTACTCTGGGCTAACATTGACACACAGCAGAAACTCTCAAAAAGAAAAAAACATCTCGATTTTGAAACATTTTTCATCTGTGCTCCGCTCCTATTGGCCTTAGCGTGATGATATATAGCCTATAACCATTCTTGATGAATGAGCTATATAACACTGAAATAATTATTCAAATCGGACCAGTAATTCCCTGAGATTACCCCTTACAACGTCACAAACTCAAAAACTTTACCTCTTTATAATATTAGTATAGATTTACATTAATATTTTCATGGTTCGTAATTTCTAGTCTAAACTTGGCTAGTAACTGTTCTGTAATTAGATGTGTATTATTGGGAATAAATCAATTTTTTGCTGTATCAAAATGTTCAAAGTTTATGTCGGTTGGACTAAACAGTTCCGATTGATAAATCTATCTAAACAATGGTATATTTTTCGCAATGTGATCTATCTATTTATTGCAAATACAGTAAATGCATCAATCCCAAACTAAGTTATTGGAAATGGCTATAAACCTTGTAGTTTACGACATTGTGCTCTCACGCTCTTAGTGGCTTACTCACGTAGTTTATGAGTTTATTAAAATACCCGACTGCAGTCGTACGTTAATCAAATAGAAAGTAATGTTTTGAAGAGTAATATAATATAAATCATAAAAAAAACGAGCAAACCTTAAAGTAGTCGCATATGTTATCTACATCTGACATGTTATCCTACTATGAAATTGAGATGTGATATGTGAAGTAAACTTATTCGTCATATTATTGGTTGAATATATTATAAGCATGAAAATATATGTAATTCTATATTAAGATGCGCGCTTGCTCGTGCAAGTTTAATTCTAGTCGTGGTAAATACGCAATAGTAACTGAAATCCTGAAAAAAATGAATCCGATATGATTGGAAATATTTTTTTATCGAATAATTATATCTTTTAAATCGAGGGAACTTTTTTAAACACAATGAAACATATTATATTGACAACGACAGAAATGAACCTAAAACTATGAAAAAGATCCGCACTAAAATATTTATTCGAATAATTCCATATTACTTACTCGCACTTTTTTTTTATTATGAACTTCGTCAGACGCTCAATAGTAAAGATAATTATTAATATAGTTTACACATATAAATATAACCTCAGATTTTATAGACAACACTTTATAACTATAGATGAGTGCACAGCTGATTCTCTGCGGCATCGCGCGCCGGTTTCCTGTAACAAATTTCCATCCTTTTTCCAAAATCACTCCAACAAAAAATATCCAGCAACCGAGAAGAAAGATGTAACACATCAAAAATGAAATTATCTATACGTTGTACATGTTAAAAAAATTCTATGAATTATATGTTGCGGTGATTTAGTTCTATCAAAAACATCGCACCCGTGCGATACGAACCAAGTAAATTAATCATGTAATTCCTTTACGGTACGATCGTAAAATGAAATGGCAACTAAGTTACTGAATGTGAATCTATCAATTCTGTCAATATTATTGAATATCTCCTTATCGTCATCATTCTATCTGTCTCCGCTAATCTATCATTTTTATATGAGTATTTTAAACATTTTTCTTTTCTCTTTTCTTTACGATGTCTCAAACTATCTTTTATACCAACCTCGTCGTAACAATAAAATAAGAATTATCCAAATAGATGTACTTGTTCTGAATTAATGCGCGTATATACATACTGTAATTCACGTCAATATACTTTCAGATTCTAAAGATTTTTGTTTATAATTTTTGACGTGGTAACGGCTTATAAATCGATGAACGCTGGCGGTACGCTCAAAAATGCATGACTCATTGTCACTCTACGCCTGAGCGGAGCGTGTAAGCGAGAGCGCGTAACAAGCGATAAAGAGCCGCGATCGGCCTAAGCGTTCGGCTTGTGACCCATCTATCTATATATAGAATAATTCAATTCATTTCATAAAAGTATGCAATTTTTCATCAATGTTTTTTCATTACGTTATCACGTTAAATCAGCGTTCGTAAACCGACTTTACAGACAACCTTTTTTTTTGTAGCTTGGCTTCTTTAAAAAAAGTATATTGTAATTTCTTGATCCTTTCCCAGGTCCAAGCCAATATAAATTATGTTAAAAATACCGAAAATTATATGAAGTATACCCATTTGTTGAAACTATATGCACGCCATCTATTGTAAGGTGACGTCATTAAATACTAAACTTTAATATAAGTGCCGATAACTGTATAAAACTTCAATTCAATCTGATAAATGATGGGTAATAAATAATGTATAGATATACATACTAGAGCAGTTATCACAGTTTTGTTTATAGTCCGGTGAAGCTGTAAAGACCCTGCAGGGTCAATAGCGTAGTCAGTTCGAGGAAAAAAAAAAAAAAAACAGTTTTGTTTACATGTTTTTCGCTATATTTAAAAGGTACCTTACGTTTTACCCTAGATAACTCAGTCATATTGAATTCCTATCAGTGCAAATGTTCATTCGTAAAAACCAGTAAACAGATAGACATGACATATTTTTATTATAATATGAATGTTGATCCGAATTAAAAATAATAAATCTAAAGGATTGAAAATGACATACAGACATAGGTAAGAGGCGTGGAAATATGTATCCATTTCTAGAGATGAATAAATAATCTTTTTTTTAATGATCGTTATATCGATAGAATCATACAATTAAAATTCGATTTATTTTCAAAATAACATACTATCATGCCTATATTATAAATCTCTATAAATTGTTTGTTAGAGAGCCTTAATTTTTGAAAATACCAATTAGATTTCGAAAATAAAGTTTTATATTTTTATAACTTATTTATTATGGTAGATTATAGGCTATGTGATATATTGCTACGATTCTTAGAAGCAGAGTAATTACCACACAAAATGTAGGTTACAAATTATGCTAAACGAGAATAAAGAAATAGTGCTTGTGATAACGTCATAAGAAATCTTAGATGACAGATTGCATACTCTTATGAATTGAATTGAATTATTATATATATAGATAGATGCATCACAAGTCGAAGGCTTTGGCCGATCGCGCATTTGTAATGCTTGTTCCGCGCTCTCGCTTGCACGCTCGGCTCAGACCGAACGTGACAATGACTCATGCTTTTTCATGCACGCAGCCGGCGTTCATCGATTTTTATGACGTTATCACGTCAAAGAAACATTTCACAAACATAAAATTATTGCAGGTACAGCCGCAGATAAGAGTTAGTTTTAAAAGTTGTGTCAAATATTTCAACTAGAGATATTACGTTGATATATGATGTAATGTGTAAACGCACGCGCAGGTACGTTATGTCACGGACGTTTCAAACGACTTGACGGTCGTTACTATGTGTGGCTATTTTTAGAGTTTCCTTTAATATTTGAATTCTACTACATATAGTTCTAATATTGTTACTTTGAGGCTAAATCGCGTCAAAACTACTGAACGTACTGGTATATTTCGTAGATGTTTCTAGACTATTCATTTATTAGATTCGAACGACAATTTGTCATTTTTTTAATGGGCAATGAAAAGGACGGTTATCCGCTAGTTTATGTATAAATATATCTAGTGTTATTTACTGTGATCTTAACATTGGAAATGACATAAGGACAATCGTATACTGTGGTTGTTTACTGATTTTTTATTGGAATTTATTTAATATCCAGCATACAGTTTTAAGACAAAATATAAATAAAGTGACATTTATATTCGGATGGATTACGATGTTTTAACCGCCGTAGTGGTACTATTAAGCATGTTAAATCAATCTAGGTTATACGGATTCGTAGAAGGCTGGATAGTTCATGTCATTTATGTCGTGATAAATCCAACACAGTGACTCTTCCGGTGTTATTACAAAAAAGTTAGATACGTATTGAACCCTGGCTTTAAAAAGGTCTCTTATTAAATGCACCGCGGTCGCTGAATGTTCGCCATCTTGCTCTTTTGTCTCCCTCGCTCGTTAAGTTAGACTTGTGAAAAGGGATAACGCGAACTTGCCTCGGGCGAGCGCGGCGCATTTATTAGGAAACTTTTTAAACCAAGTATTTAATATGTATTTAATTTTTTTGTAATAACACAATTTTTTTGCAAAAAATATATTTTTGGTCGTCGTCCTTATTATACTGCAATCTCTTTAATCTCAAGTCCAGCGTGGTCACTTTAAAGCAGCCATACTTAACCTGCGGCCCGCCGCGTCTTTGTAGTTGGCCCACCCGATTATACTTTATTTTCAATTATTTTAAATTTCATGCCCATCAGAAAAACTATGATATGATATAGATCCCAGAAAACAATATCGCAATGCGTTCCTTATGATATAAGGGTTATACCAGGCTTGTTTGTACGTTGTTAATTTGAAATTACGTTTTTTTATTTAATACCTATATATTTGTAGTTTGCGGCCCGCGATACCAAAAGAGAAACGTGGATGTGGCCCGTTTAAAAACAAATTGTGTTTTTACTTATGTATATGCGTTAGAAGTTATACTTCTTTCGCGTAACAAGATAAAAATCTTGTCAAAATTTTTATCTTTCGTCTTATTCTACGTTTGTAGAAAAAACGACACTAACAATAGAAAAAAGGTATTTAATACATTGAAAGATTATAGCTAACTCCAGGGTGTCGGTTTTTCATGACTGTGTGTGCGCGCATCGTAATAACTTCAGGGTGTCGGTTTTTCGTGACTGCGTGCGCGCGCATCGTAAAAATTTACTCTCAACATTTTTCCCTAACGCGCCAAAAGAAATATAACTTCAAAATGGTTGAGTACCACGGCTTTAAAGTGACACAGTACACAATAAATATATCAGAAAACATAATATAACCGTGAACAAATGACACTCAAAACATATTCGAATTTTCTTACATATGTTTAAATATTTCGCTTCGAATCTATTTATAAACTCAAGTCATGGCCGTTTCGACAAACTTGACGGTCATATCAGTACTGGAGTGTATAAATATCACTTGTGGATATTTAATTTACTACCGTGAATAATTTCGATAGTTTTATTCGGAGACGTGGTAAACGATTGTACTGTGTTGTTATCAGCGAATTCTAAATTTAGAGACACGACGAGGAAGGCTCGATGTTGTGTTTGCAAAACAATAGACAGTCGCATATTGGGCTGAAAATCAACTTTCACAGACATAAAGGTTTTTAGTTTTACGTGTCGTTGGCACGCAGAGTTGAGGAGTAATAGGTTCGCATAATATGAAGAGTGATAAAAGTTATTTAACGAGAAAAGTTTTAAGTATGAAGGTGGACGGATATAAGAGTAGAGAAAGACCGAAAAGATATGGAAATATTGTATAAAAAATTATAGGTATCTGACAGAGAATATGACGACCGTTACTTAAGTGGGATAAGGGTAAGAAGATGATGATTTGAAAGTCTTGTTTTTTTTTGCTTTGATAGATTCTGTATATGACAATTTATATTTTGTTTATGAAAAATCTGTATGAAGCTCACCTGTTACGGTAAACTAGGTATTTAAACCAGTTTACGACTAAAAAAAACAATTTATTAAATAAACTGCAGTCGTAACCAAAATATGGAATATGTTAATAAAAATAATTAGTACTATAACCGTATGAAAGGATGTTACGGTTCTCTTTTCAGTTCCAAATATATCGTGATTTTTCGTGTGGATTCATACAATTTTTTCATAAATAATAATTAATTTGTCAGTTCTCAAGCCAAATTATCTTAAGTACATGTATGATTATAATATTAGAACATTGAAGCTATTTCAAGGAAAAAAACGACGCTTAAAAACAAAAATCTGTAAGTCATAAAAAAGTCTATGAAAGTCGATTTTCAGCCCAGCGTGCGTTGTTCAAATGGTAATTTGATTACAGTTCGATTTTTCGTAACGGAATCGTTTGTCTACGTGCTTCCATTCCCTGTTTTAACGTTTTCGGGGTAAACGGCACAATGCGAATGTTTCAACAGTCGTTTTATTGAAATAAGTAATTGATTCGGGTATTCTTTTACGCGTAAACACTTTTGAACAATATTTATATAGAGTTCCAAGATGCTTGTGTTCGTATTTCATGAAATAACATTTTAAACGGATTAACCGCTTCTTAAAATCTATTTCTGTACATTTATGGAGTGCAGTTATTTGGATGATCCTTAGTTATAAATTCAAATGAAACGGTGGCGCGAGATTTATAGCATTTTATTTTATTTTTCGATTCTTTATCTGTTTATTTTTTAGGTTATTTCACATAGAATCCTACATTTTTTCTCTTCTAAGATACTAATAATTAATATTAGACCTTTGTAAGACTCTGATAATTAATATATAATACATTTAATTTCATTCTAGGCTATAAAAATTGTTAATAACGTTTTTAGAAATTGTCAAATTGTTTTTATTTACTCTCAAACGATCTAAATAAAACTTTGCACACGGAGGTGTATAACAAACTGCAATTAATAAGGTATAAAAAAATTAAATATTTTTCATATATTTTTTACAGGTTTTATTTAATTTTGTATACAGAGAATAAATGGCATGTCAAATTGAATTAATTGATTAATTAATGTCAAAATTAGAGGAATAATGTATAATATATAAAAATCTCGTGTCACGGTGTTTGTGTTCGAACTCCTCCAAAACGACTGGTCCGATTTTTACGAAATTTTAAATGTATATTTGGTAGATATGAGAATATATCATAAAGTATATTTAAAACTGTGTTAAATGTTACCATAACTGTTCATAATTCATATATTATGATGAAAGTTAACAAAAAAAAACCCACCTTAAATAGATATATAATAAAAATATATAAATATAAAAATATATAATAAAAATATAAAAAAAATAATTGGTTAGAAACGTCTTAATAACATTTGCCGATGTTCTAAAAACACATAATGATGATATTCACAATTTTGTTACATCAATCGAGTTTTCAAAGTACATTTTTGCATATTAATTGGCGATAAAATCATTTAAATAGTAAAATTATTTTTACTAATATTATAAGATGGGTGACGGTTAATTTATTATCAAGTTTATCTGATATCTTTAATTTTAATGTTATAATTAGAAATATGAAAAAAAAATAGAAGTGTAAAAATCGACTCTATATATTATTTTCGGCACTAAACGTGCTATTTTATAAATAGCACTCATTACTAGCATACCAAAGTAAGGGTAATGCACCTAATGGTACGGTATAGTTTATGATCACGTGTGGGGTTGCTTAAATTTATCTTCACGCTCTGGTTGAAGCATCCAACGTCATAAGAAGGAATGAACGCATTGATAGGGAAAAAAAAAGGAAAGAGTTTCAGAATTTCAAGTCATAGCAACCATATTAAATATAAAATTTTTAGTTTTTCTTTATTTACTGTACTATTTGCACCAGAGATTGATTGGTTATTGAATGGAGAAAAGATAGTCAGTTTGAAGAGTCTTACAGAACATATTCTATGATAAAGATAATAGGATACGCACAGCAAGCTAAAGCGGGTCAATGTTCTTGGTAGCGTCTGTATTATTAATGAGATAGATCATCTATGCAATGAAATTTGAAAAATAATTCGTAAAATATTGTACTACATTAATCACGCAATTCTGTTTTCCATATTCTGTGCATATAATATATTTAAAATTACCCATAACATTTCCAAGTCGGTGAACTGCCTTGTCTCAAACACAACTGATATTATCTTCTCCGTTTTTATGCATATAATGAACATGCAAATTGGTTAGGTTTATTTTATGTTGCAAAATATTTACAATATAACCAAATAAGGACGCAATAAATTATTTGATTCTCAATGTAATATTCTAACTATAACTGCCATTATTTGAAATAAAAAAAATTAACGGACTTGTTGCACTGGTTTCGCGGCTTTGTTTTAATATTTAATATCAAGGGGACATAGTCAACAATTTATCGGGCTATTAATATTATATCGTGTATATATTTAATATGTATTTTCTCTTAAACAACGATCATCGTCTAATACGTTGCAGTTTTAATAATATAATGTCAAAACAACTAAGCAATTCATTGTAACAGAGATAATATGTGGTGAAAATATAATGTTATAAAATGCCATAAATTTAAAATAAAATGTTAATGGAGATCGTGGAAACGATTCTCTCAAGAAATGTAACGAACAGGACATTGAAGGGGAATAAAAGAAATCACTTGAAATGGGCGGAATCTAGCAGACGAATACCAAAAGATGCTGCCGAAGACAATACATCTATGGACGATGCTCAAACATACGAGGTTAAAAGGTCCATAAGAATTTGTAAAACACCCTTGATATTATCATTCTTCATTGTATGTGTTACCAATATTATAGTCATGTATGGTGTCAGTGCTAGTGATGTACATATAAAAGATAATAAGGAAATGAATGGATATCATGAATTACGTGCGCCGGATAAAAATAAATCTTTGCACGCGCATAAATATGAAGATAAAAGTTATGGAAAGGATATGCGTAAAGGAAGAGCATCTATTAAACGGCATACAGCTGGTGACAAAACTTCTAAATATGGGACTGATGTCCAAGAGTTTAATAAGTACGATTACTATAGAAATAAAGAAGTTGTTGTTGTTAACGCTACGGAATTCCCACCGTTTTTTGATATATCAAATTTTGTGTATGATGATTCGAAAGCTATTGGTTATCCTCACAATTTGATAACCAATCCTTATTATGTAAAGAGCATCAATTTTAATTTGAGAGCTGAAAGGCATCAGTTTCATGAGAAAATTGTAAAATTAGGCGTCCTTCTGCCAGCTGATTCGCAGCAAGTTTTCTCATTGGCAAAAGTGTTACCGATTTTGGAGATTGCTATACCAGCAGTGACGAAACCAGATGGTCCACTGCCGGGGTGGAATATTCTGGTAGATTACAGAGATACGAGGTGTTCATCTGTGGAAGGCCCTCTGGCTGCTTTCGAATTCTATGTCAACGGTTCTGCTGGTAAGTTTTTATTCATATAATATATTTTTTAGCTCTATGTAAAATCGCAACTCTATGTAAATCAAATTGTATATATCAACAGAATTCTAGACGATTATAAACTTGCTGCATGGAACTTGCCTTATTTGCATATGAATGGTGTATTCTGGGATTTAATAATATATTTGTAAAATATCGGTTACAAGAATATATGTTTTCCAGATGCGTTCATTGGTCCCGGATGCGAATATGTCATTGCGCCAGTTGCAAGATATGCAGGTCCATGGAGAATACCTGTATTAACAGCAGGAGCTCAGGCCGAAGCTTTTGGATACAAGCAGCCGAGTTACTCGACTTTGACAAGAATGATGGGTAGCTACACGCAGGCTGGAGTCGCCATCCGCAAAGTATTCGAGGTAATTACTCCGGGATATTGTTATGAATGTTGTCATGTATAAAACTTTGCCTTCGATATTGTGATGTTTTATTTTTTGGTTTCGCCAATTCACCAGTATCGTGACGCTTGTGTACTTTGGTTTTATGTTTTGCTTTGCATCTATCTGTTAGAAATTCCTTTTTAATAGTAGTAACATTATCAATTTCGTATACGTTATTTAAAAAATAATTATTAACTATTACAATTATGCATGCGTACAATACGTGACTGAAGTAAAATGATTTAAGTGAGATGAATCTATAAGGACTATGTACAGGTGCCTAGATTCATATATTATAAATAAATATGTTAATTATATTGTTAGGTTTAACTTAAAATTGAAATGGTCTGCAAATTTTGTATTCTCAAGTGTTCTTAATAGATTTGTTGATTTATAAATTCGTTGAATAAATTAAATGCAGAATATGAATATGGCATTCTTACGTATAAAAATGTAGGATTTATTATGTTAAGTGAATACATAAGCATTTAGTCGTAAAAAAACTCTAATAACTGGAAAAACTTAATATGCACAACTTAAGTTAAAATGCGCTTACGAAATGTATAAGGTAATTTGACCGTTTTATTAATTTTTCAATAACTTTAAAACAATGTGAGTCGTTGGTATTGCTTCTAGTTTCTTATGAACTGATCTTAAATATATATCTGCAGTATGTATTTTTTAATTTTCATTTTTATTATAGAACATATTAATACTAATAATAACGCTTATTCTTTATGAGTCTCAAGATTAATAGCCTGTCTGTAAGAATGATCTGGATACTTTTTAAGTGTCCTAGAATACGATTGCTTAATTCCATACATTCTGCCAATGACTATGAGACACTGATTCTTTATCATAAAAATTACCAAACTACAGTAGCTAATTGTAACAAAGTACGCTGCTTTGACAGTAAATATAATAATGCTAACTTGTAAATGGTCCACTGTTGGGCAAAACTTATCCTTGAAGGGTAGTATGGGATTAATTACGATGTTGGACTTGGACTTTCGAATATTAAGATTTGTATAATTTGATTTTCACCTCATAACGTTATCCTTAAGCTTCAACTTATATGCTATTAAATGATTTTAAAGAAATTTTAATGATTAAAACTACATGGATCCAGAATATTTGCGATAGAAATCCCACTAGCCTTTTCCACATGAAGTTCTCCAACATCTTGATATAAATATAAACGGTTTCAGTAGTAATATTGGTAATAATTATTAAACGTAATTAGACCCTGTATTTTACAGTTTATAATCTGGTGTTTTCGTCCACGCAACTCATTACAGACGGAATGAAAATCGGGATAAAATCTCCGGGAGAAACTACGGACGCATAATGTGTCGTAATCCCAGACTCGGAGTTAATTGGTCTCGGTGGAGGCTATAATTTTAATTAAACCCTTAATATTCCAAATAATTAACTTGCAGAATGTTTGGTATTAGCAAGGGATCAACTTTCTAGGGAATAACAACCATAATTACGTACATGTAAAATATCCCTATGAATTATAGAAGGCAACATCTCTCCACTGGTCAATCTGTTAGTATGCTTATGTCTCGAGTGCTTCTTAACCGATGTTTCTGATCGCAATTAATTAGACAAATTCCTTTCAACACAACTTCTTGTGGTCTGTACAAGGAAATATTATGTAATGTAATCATCGTCAGCCTGTAAGATACCCATTGCAAGGTTATAGGTGTCTTCGTTTTTTTTATGTCATAGGAGGCAAACGGACAGTTGGATCACCTGAGGTTAAGTGATCACCACCGTCCATAGATGTTTGCAACACCAGGCGAGTCGCAAGTGCGTTGCCAACCTGTCTTGGGGGAGAGGGGAGTAAGGGAAGGGGGAAGTGAAGGGGAGATGGGTCCCCGGCGCTCTCACTGACCAAACGAAATGCAACAATGCAAGCACTGTTACTTCACGTCGGTTTTTTGTGAGCGAGTGGTACTACCCCGGTCGAGCCGACCCATTCATGCTGAAACCATTAATAGCTTCAGCTTAGCTCTACCACCTATACTTACGGAAGGTTGTTTTGGCGATTTCAAACTCAGAAAAATCCACAAAACTATCTTTGCTCACATATATTGGTACTTTAAAAATATTTCTCAGGTTCAGGTTTCCTTACGATGTTTTCCATCACCACCGGCCGGTGGTGTTATCAATGTAAATTAGTAAATACACGCGAATTCCGAACAGTTCGTTGCTACATGCCAGGGTTCGTACCTGCGAATATCGGATTGATACTCCTACTTGACACCGGTCAAACCATTAGACCACCAAGAGCTGATGTGACGTAATACAATAGAAAATTGTTTAGAATACTAATTGAAAAAAATGTATAACACAGTAATTAAAGTGCAACTTTGACATTTAAATCAAATGTCGTTATATCTAAATGACTGCTTTTAAGTGACAAGGCAAATTAAAAATGCTACATTTGACATGCGAAGTATTCATTCTAATCAAAATAAATGTAGTTTTGTAATAGTTAATAGATTTGGCTCTCATTTGGTTCAGTACCTCAATAATACATTCGCTTTAAAACACATCAGGGATATAATACACTAGCGGGACCGGGAGACGTTGTCCCGCCCTGATTATAAAAAAAATCCTCGACAAATTATATACCAAAACTTTCCTCATTAATCACTTTATCTACTGGTGAAGACCGCATGAAAATCCGTGCAGCAGTTTTTGAGTTTATCGCGAACAAACAGACAGAGAGACGCCGTAGGGGGTCTTTGTTTTGTACTATGTAATAAAATAATAATAATCATGTACTGACATAATCTTTTTCCCATTATTAATTTTTTGCTTCTAACAGATGTTTACGATTATCTCTATGATTTTTACCCACTTCAGTTTAGAATTGGAGAGAATTATTAGGTTTTTTCCATCTTTGAGGCTCTCTAGTTTAATTTATGCATTGGATTTTGAAACTGAACATGAGGGAATAACGTTGTTTTTTACCTGTAAACGAATATTTAAAATCTGATCTGTAGTTTCAGGGATTACTATAAACAAATAAAATAATGGTACTTAGTGAATTAAAAATAGATATATACAATTCAAACAAGTCAAATAAAAAAAGAATCATCAAAATCAAAATCTGTTCACAATTGACGAAAATATCAATTAACATAAATAAAAAAAATACATACAATGGAACATACGGTGAAGTAGGTTACCCTTCAATTTTTGAAGTCGGTTAACAAGCGGTGCGCGCGGTTTCGACTCGTTTTCTATGCGACAATAGTGTCCGACTTGTTATTTAATTTTATCCAAATAATTAGTAAATTTTGAGGCAGACATTTCTTTAATATGTGTGTAATCGGTAACCTCTATACTATTTATTATTATAATCTACCAAAATGGGGGAAAAATGCACAGAGAGAATTACAGATTTATCAATATAGATTTAGAAAAAGATACCGATATCGAAGCATAAGTCATTTTTGTAGATATACCCTACAAAAAACAACAAACACAAAAAACAGTATGTGTAGGATTTTATAATTATAGTAGATATAATAATATAATAGGTGGTATAAATGGCTATACTGTTTTTCATAAGTTTTTTTTTATAGTAGCATGGCATAGTCACTGCACTGTGCCTGGTAGTAAGCTCGGTATAATCCAAGAACAATGGTGACCATCGAGAGATCGGCAATTTGATACGCTGGCTAATCCTGATACGTGATAAACAAAAGGAACTAAGTACGTAATTGGATGCTACTTTGCGCTTCAGCCTGGAATTGATTGGCTGCTGTCACGAACATTAAAAAAAAAAAATTATATAATTCATACAAGGCTCTCTAAGCAAGTATTGGGTACATAATATATAATGAGGAGCTTACGAATATAAGAAACACTGTATAATGTATTCTATCTCATTCGCTCGCACGTTAAATTCTATAAATGTATATGTATCTCTCTTTTTAAAGTGGCTTTTTCGTTTCACCGAATTTTATATAATGACGGGATTACAGATATGTTAACTTCAAAAACGTTTGATTTTATTAGCTCGGCGTAAACTCATAAAATCAAGTGTTTTTTGTCGCAGTTAGATGTGGCAGCGGCCAATCAATTCCAGGCGGAACTGCAAAGTAATATCCAATCAGGTATTTATGGCGGATTTCCGCAAAAATAATGTCTTCCTCAATCAAATAAGTGAAAAGGAAGTCACTCTGATGGGTTTATCACCATCTCAATGGGAGTCCGACCAGTCGGATAAACATTCCTACAACTCTGCAATATAATTAACCTCTCGGCTGATTTTTTAAAACTCAAATCTCAAAATGGCGGGTCATATCTTTAATCTTTGTTTTTAATCTCATCACACCGTAAATGGTTCAGTAAAAAAAAAAAACAATAATAATTTCAAAATTAATTTTACATAAAAAATATTTGTTATTTTTGAAAGTTTTGTAACAAATCAGGTATTTTTTTAAGATTAAACTGCCAACAGTCCGATGAATTTTAAACCTTTACGGTGTTATTACAAAAAAGTTAAATACGTATTGAATACTTGCTTTAAAAAGGTTACGTTTTAAATGCAGCGCGCTCGCTGAATGTTCGCCATCTTGCTTTTTCGTCTCGCTTTGGTTCGTTAAGTTAGACTTGCGAAAAAAGGATAACGCGAATTTGCCAGCCTTTATAAGTATTTAATAGGTATTTAACTTTTTTTGTAATAACACCGTTATACTTTTGGATAGTCCAAGAGTTAATAAACTTCGTTCGACCGATTGATAACTTATAGCTTGAAATGGTAGATGTTGGAAAATGAAATTTTTCATAACTCTTTTATAATGTTGTTGAATATTAACTGGTGACAAAGGGTGTGAAAGTTTGTATGAAAATCAAATATTTTCTGTTAGTCAGTTACTCTTTTATATATAGATATAAAATAGGGAGTCTTTTTTTCAAATTAGCTAACGCAATTCTTTACTTATAAAGGATAATTAAATACTATTTAGGATCTCGAAATATGTGTGCAGAAATGAGAGTTCGGGAATTGAGTATGCTAACACCGGAACATAGACATTCAGTTGCTGATTTGATGTTTTTTTAATAATCAAATACATGACAAAATTGATTGTCCACGTTTGATATTATGCCCGTAATTCAGTGTACATATGATGTTTTTGAGATTAACACAGCTTTTAAAAATAAAACTATTTATAATATTCAGTCTTTTTTATATAAATGCCTAGCGGGCCCGGCAGATGTTGACCTACCCTGATAATAATTAAAACACCTTCATAAATTATATACCCAAACCTTCCTCATGAGTCACTTTATCTACTGACGAAAACCGCATAAAAATCCGTTCAGTAGTTTTTAAATTTATCGCAAACAGACAGACAGACGTAATAAAGAACTTTGTTTTATAATATGTAGTGATACTTATCATGTATGTAGTGATTTTAAATACCTTATTTTGGTAGGGTTTCAAAGGAAAGTAACATTTCTTACATATGATCTAAATAGTTATCAACTAAATGAATATTTGAATAAATGCGTTTTTTTTAAATCGATTTTTAATTAATAAATAAAATTTGTACTTATTTTTTTCTTTATTGTGTCTATTTTAGAAAGAGGATAATGTTCGTGAGTTTTTGAGGTTGCAGGCGGTAATATCTGGATCTACTAAACCGACTTTGAAAATTCTTTTACTAGTAGAAATCCACGTCATTTGTGAGTGTCATAAGCTAGGTATTAACCCGAAAAATGAAAAGACTTTTTAGCGGTAGTCGGATTTTCAAAGTCGGAGAAAAAACGGTCGAACGAAAACGTTTCTTACGAACGCAGCCTTAGCGATCAGAGATATATGATCGAGTCCTAGAGAAAAGTTGTAGAGCTTGATAATGCCTACAAAAAAGTTAAAGACAGCATATGTCTAACTTTTATATTTAAGCCACAAAATTACTTTTTTATAATGCAATTATAATTTAAATCGTTTGATGATGTTTATTGGTCATATTATCAACACAAATTATGAATTCTTATCTCAATACATAGCACTTAGTACTAACCGAATCATAATCATAATTTCATCACACGTAACGGGTCAGCTAGTCTATTACAATATATAGTGGTTACTTATAAATTAAAAATGTCTGTCTGGTTTATCTCATAAATGGCTTCATCGATTTTAATTATGTTTTGTATTCTTCATTATATTTCGTTCCTTAATCGATATTCTGTATAAAGTTGTTTAATAATACGTTAAAAAGTCATAAAAAATATATGAATAATAAATTATTTTACTCTCGACCACTTTTATGAAAATCCATGGGATATAAAATTTATAGGTTATAAAAATTGTTAATGACTTAAAAAAGAATTCTATTAAGTATACATTTAATTAATTCATAATTGTTCCTAATAAAATATGGAAGGATAAATATCAAATATGTGTAAAAATATTATGACTGCATAATAAACGAACCGGGTCACAGATAAAATAAATATAATTTTGATAGAATTTATTTTAGTGAAATATGTAAGGTCATTCACCTCGCGAATGAATTTTGATACCGTGACTTGTAATAATAAATAAAACGTTACGTTTTTTTATATAAAATGTAAATAAATAATATAGTTTATGAGCTTTCTGATATAATTTCATGTAATTAATAGAGTTTATATACGTTTTCGGCGTTTCTGAACTGCATAGCTAAATAAAAATATTACCCGGTATTGTAAAATTAAATCTATTGTTCTATTTTCGTATTCTAATAATAGGTTTTATATGAATTTGCCGCTTTATAAGACTGGCTGCTTTAAATTTATCTATCTACGGCAAAATTGGGAAGTTTAATTTATAAAAGAATTTTATTTTTAAATTGTGGATTTCGGCTTCAAAATTTTAAATATTTTTATTCAGCATGAATACCTTAAATATACGAATGTTTTTAATAATATTTTCGTCATTTTCACAATCCATGCGTTACTAACAATTATTAAATAGATATTTTATTTTATATTTTAGGATGCAAACGAACAGACGGGTCACCTGATGGTAAGTGATCACCGCCGTCCATAGACAGTAGCAACACCAGGGGAGTTGCAAGTGCGCTACCAGCCTGTGTTAGGGAGGAGGGAGGAGTGGGGAAAGGAAAAGGGGAAGAGAATATGGGTCTCCGGCGCTGTCACTGACCGAACGAAACGCAACAATGCAAGCTCTGTTACTTCACGTCGGTTTTCTGTGAGAGGGTACTACTCAGGTCTACCACCTACAAAATTTGAAAATTAATTAATTACAAAATTAAAACCATCGTTCTAATTTAATTGAGAAAATATATCTTTAACAACACGGCACAAGAGGTTGAAAGTCAAGCAAGATTAAAGAAGATGTCGATAAAAAAACCACTCCCATAGAACTCTTTCGACCTTCCTTACATAACCTTTTAGCAAATCGTTCACACAGGTGTTTGGAATTGTATTCAGTAACATGTAACACGTAAGCATACTATAGCAACTATTATAACCAGGTATGGCGTATGTTGGGACATATTTTGGGGTGTAAGGGGTGTTTGGGGTGTAAGGGGTGTCAAATAACATCTAAGACTTGAGACATCCAAGCCAACCTCACCTGCACGTGGTGCACCCTGCTGAATAACGAACGAGGCAATGGCGAAAGCGGAGTGGTAGGGTTCTACAGCCTGACTGGGTCGCAACCACCATGTATATGGCGAAAAAGCCCGTCATAGTGATTCGCTTTTGCGGGTCGCGTTTCGGGATCAGCCTGTGCATATCCAGCTTTTCGCAGGCCGGCATGACAGCGGCGACCGGCGATGGACAGTATGTACTTGTTGGTCGCCATTGTTTTTGGATTGTACTATGCTTACCATCAGGCATAGTGCAGTCACTTTGCCGTGCTACTATAAAAAAAAAAAAAATGTCATCAATATAAAACCTAGTCAATAAGTTAACAAGTATTTGGGCCTCAGTTCAGTATCCTAGTCCAGGCCTAGTATCTAATGGTGGTAGAGCCACGCTGAAACTATCACTGGTTTCAGCATGAATGGGTCGGCTCGCCCGGGGTAGTACCACCCTCTCATAGAAAACCGACGTGAAGTAACAGTGCTTGCATTGTTGCGTTTTGTTCGGTCAGTGAGAGCGCCGGAGGCTCACCTCCCCTCCCCTCTCCTCTCCCTCTCCCTTTCTCCCGAAGGGTGGCAACGCACTTGCGACTCCTCTGGTGTTATTAGTGTCCATGGACGGTGGTGATCACTTAAGATCAGGTGACCCACCTGTTCGTTTGCCAACTATGACATAAAAAAACCTCCTTTTTATTATTGTATTAAGTCCATTTAGTAATATACTTTTCTCTCGCACTTAAGTCCCGTTTTCATTAAAATTACAATAACTTTTGATAGAGTTAAGCGATTTTAATGAAACAAAAACTAAATATTACTTAAGTATATGCTTTATAATTTGATTACCATGAACGCAGTACTTAAGCAGTGATGCGTGTTCAAACAAATAGATAAACAGACAGATTTTTCTAAAAATGATTTAAATTTATTTTAATACTTATTCCAAGGCACCTGTTACATTTTTTTTCATAAAAATCTAAAAATTAGGGGCACGTTAGATTTACTTTATTATTATATGTAGAGATGGATAGTTTTATATTTAATCCTTATTTGTCGAAAAAGCCTCGTAGGCCCACCTCCCCTCCTCTCTCCTCTCCCTTTCCCCTTTCTCCTTCCCCCCAGCTCACTAACACAGGCTGGCAACTCCGCGACTCCCCTGGTGTTGCTAGTGTCTATGGACGGCGGTGATTACTTAACATCAGGTGACCCTCTTGCTCGTTTGCCTACTATGTTATGAAAAAAAGTAGTCGCACGGAAACTGGTCGACAATTGCGAATTAAAGGTAAATATGGCTGCTGATTATTCTTAGCTTAGGTTTGGGATAACATTGCAAATTAACAATGCAGATGAATGGATTCTTTGCGATAAAAATAAGCACTGATTCTATTAGTAATACCCTGAATGTAGTTACTTACCTCTAAAAATATAAAACTTATAACATTTTACAGGTGTCAGTCACCATATCCTATAACCATATCGGGCGACAATTACTAGAACCATGTATTGCAAAAACTAAACATTATTATGAAAAATATTTCAATTAAAAGGTAAATGAGTTCAAATAGAGCGTAGATATGTACTGAGGGATCACAAGAGATTTACTGTAAGCACAACGAATATTATGATCGCGAGCCGTTAAGAATATAAATAGTTTCTGGTGACATTCGTTATATTGAGAGTCAATTGAAATGTTATAGAGACAATGTAATATATATATACTGGTGGACGCCCAGAGGTCGACATTCGACCATAGTTCATTGATTTTTTAAAGTTTGAATTTTATTAGGGTTCTTTTTTCAAAGGGTATTTTATGTTATAATATCATCGTAGAATGTAGAATGAAAAAGGGTAATTGGAACGTAAGAGTAAAATAATACATACAGTCGAGCATAGCAACCTCCTTCACAACCTTTTTTGAAGTCCTTTATTGACAGATGTCAAAATGTCTTTTTTTATTTACATGTGTGTATATGTTGTGTAAAATTGAAGCAGTAGTGTGAGTAATGCATATTTTAATTAATTTAATGTACTTCTAATGCATTTTATATAAAATAAATCGCTTTCTGCACTTCTCCTCCATATAAACTTTAACTATGCCAAATTTCACGTTTATCCGTTCGCCCAATTCCGTTAAAAAGGGATACAAAGTTTAGGCTTCACGTATTAATATATAAGATGATATATATATATATATATATATACACATATTAATATATAAGATGATATATATATATATATATATATATATGTATTTTGACGATAATGGACATCAAGGCAGTTTAGTTGCGAATGAAACAGAGAAATATGATCGTACTTGCGTGGTCCGATTTTTTTTTCTACGACGATGGTTGCATACAAGCTTGCGGGCCGTTTGATGTTAAGCAGTCACCACAGCCTATGGACGCTTGCAACATCAGAGGTGTTAGATGTGCTATTTTTTTTGTGCTATTTGACTTATTTATTTTCCCAAATGTAACGAATATGCAAATTTAGCAGACGATGTAGTTTATTGAGCAAATCATCTGTCACGTCAGAATAAGTCGTAATTAACGAAATAGCAGTAAAGATAGTAGCAGTAAGATATTTCTTAGCCGAAAGTAGTAAAAAATTTTGCACTATTTTCATGGAGTGCATTTTGAGTTTATGATAAGTTTTAGATAATATGCAAACGCAAATACTTGGCCAGATTATGATATTTTAGTGTAAAGTTATTGTAAGTAATTCTGGGCAAAGTCGATATTTAAGCGACTCGATGACCAATAATAAAGACCTTTGTTGTTATTTGGTTAACCATAAGATCGTAGTCCTCACTCCACGTGTAAACACGGTTCAGTTCATCGTTCATAGTTTATATGCATTCAGAGATCGTAGTTATCAGGTTAGTACCCAAGACACAATACATAATGGCCTTTGAAAAGTTTATTGCCACCTATCCGGCGAACTTCTATAAAGGAGGGATATTACTGGCAAAATATATATATAACATTTATGGGCAAAGGCTTCAATTAAAGGACAAAATGGTGGTCGAACTTTTTTGCATAAATCATCAGTTTCATGAGTGAGTACCTATTACAATAATAATGGATATAAAAAAGTAAACACTATTATAACATACTTTTTGTTATCAGAAGATAATCACCATGTTTTTTTTTATAAAAGATACGTCATTAAAAACTTACAAAATGGTTAATTTAGCAAAATAAATCTATTTTTATCTTTATCGCTCTATTACAAAAAGAACATCATATATGAGATAAGAATTTTAAAAAAATCTCGTTTATTCATTTTCAGAATAGCGGCATTTTTTTTAAACTGAAACTTCTTTAGGCACATGGGAGTAAATTTTTTACAGATGTAACGTCACGCAGGTATGCAACGGAAGTGACGTCATTTGCAGTAAACGCAGATTTTTCATCTATTTTTCAAGTCTCGGAAATCTAAAGTTTTAGAATTGTATAAATATAAACAAGACTTATAAATTAGTTCGCCAAAGAAGTTTCACTCCTGACATGTGTACTTTGTACGCACGCACTTTTTGTTTATTGTAGCTCGGCAAAATGACTGTACTGTGCCTGATGGTAAGCCCAGTACAATAGAAAAACAATGGCGACCACCGAGAGTCATACTATGCATCGCCGGTCGCCGCTGTCATGCCGGTCATGTTTCATCGAGAGTCATACAATGTTTCGCCGGTCGCCGCTGTCATGCCGGTCATGTTTCATCAAAATGCATCCAATGTTTCACCGGTCGCCGCTGTCATGCCGGTCATGTTTCATCAAAATGCATCCAATGTTTGAATTTACTTATATAATCAACACAGATCTACTTTTACAAAATATCTTTTTCTTCTACATAAAAAAGGCAGAAACAAAAAGAGTTAAGTCCATTACCCTCCTCTGTTTCTTATATTTTCGTTTTTTTTTGTAGTCGTTGACGTGCTTTTGTATTATAAATAAAAAAAAATGGAAATAGAAATGATAATTAATTATTATCGAATTTCTGCCACTGGACGATCACCCGTAAATAAATTAAAACATTTACAATAGTGTACAAAATTACATAATTAAATACATAATTAAAATATTCCTGATAGTGTTTAATATTAATGGTAAATAAATAATTATGTGTAAACATGTTTATATATGTAGTTTAGAGACTTAATAAATTAAAGAAATTATTTTTACGCACGAACATATAATATTGAAGTGATTAGTTTTTACTAAATAAAGTAGAATTTATTATATTAAAACCAGATGACAAACAGACATGGAGAACGAGATAATTAGTTTATGTTCACACGTCGCACTGTCAGCTCCAGTGCATTTTTTTTAGAAACTAATCAGTGTTTATTGGTATTTGTTAGATAACACGCTACCAGTTTTAGTGCTTCATTTATCGGAACCAATCAGTATTTGCCCATTTACATGATATTCGATTGCCGCCATTTGAGCGCGTTGTTTTTTGGAACCAATTATTGTTTTTCCATTTACATGATATTCCAATGGCGCTAGTTCAGTATGTCGGTTTTTTTTTAACCAATATTTGTTTACTCGTTTACATGATATTCGAATAACGCCATTTGAGTGCGTCGTTTTTTTGGAACCAACAATTATTCGTCCATTTACATGATATTCGAATACCGCCATTTAAGCGCGTTATTTTTCGGAATTAGACAGTTCGAATTATATGACATTCGTACGCCACCAGCTTCAGTATAACGTTTTTCGGAACTAATCTATGTTATTTCACTTATATGATATTCGTAGCCCGCAAAAACATCTTCAAAGTATTCCCATCAATATTTTCTCGGAATTTAACTATTCGAGACGTGGCAAGGAATATTTAATGAAGAAAGAAACACGTTTGGCTTATTGTATATTTTTATGTATTAGCTTATAGGTACAAATGGAATTACATAATCGCAAAACAGGAATAACTTATATCGTAACAGATTATGAAATTATCAACGCGTCTTGCCAATCATAATAATTATAGTATTATGTGACCTATTTATTGTTATGATTATTAATTAAATTATAACCATATCAAATCATATTAAAACTCTTAGTTTTAAATTAAGTATGCTTTAATATTAAAAAAACTATATATTATAAGGAATACATAAAGGTGAAGTAGATTGTAGTGGTACTGTGTATAAAAAAGTAGAGCATATGTGACATACTAAGAACTCGCTGGGCATTCTAAAGTCAGTCCCATCACGTTAGCTATCATAGTTTCTTACAAATGATTTTGAAGAACAAAATTAAATTAAAAAAAAAGTTGATTGAATGCTATAAATAGTATAATATTATAAGTAAATATTTCTTGACACTAAATGACATAGTCTTAGTTACAATATAAAGGTATAATCATGTTCTAAAGTTTAATAAATTGCGTATTTTTGTTTGTACGCCACAATCTTTGGAAATACCAGTTAGATATGAAAACTCTTTTATATTTTATATAGATACGTTTAAATAAGAAGAACGAACTCTCAACAAAACAGTAACTTGATAGACACTGATCCGAATAGTGACACCATTGAGTCTAATCGGAATAGTGACACGATAGAGCCTCATAAGAACAGACACAATAAATCGACAGATAGTTCGATAGTGCGGTTTAAGATAGGAGATATACAGCGATTATTATATGACAAGCCACAAGTAAAATCTACGGGTATGGACTCTACGAGCGACCAGTCGACAGTCAGTTATATATACCTTGTATCTTACAATTAGAACGAATATTTCTTAATCCTTGGAGAGCCGGATAGTGAGAGCTTCGCTTGAACAAGAAGATAGAACTTGCATAAATAAAACACACTATACAAATACTAGGAGACACGGGGGACGTTGTCCTGCCCTTATAATAAAAAAAAACCTTGACCTAAACCTTCCCCATTAATCATTTTATCTACTGGTGAAAACCGCATGAAAATCCGTTCAGTAGTTTTTGAGTTTATCGCGAACAGACAGACAGACATAGGACTTTGTTTTATAATACGTAGTGACTGAGGATAGAGGTGATTTACCACCACCTCATTTATATTCGGAATAGGAACTATGAATTCATATACAGGCCGAAAATTTAGACAGTAGCATTATTTATGGAGGATACTCTGCACTTGATTCTCGTTCTGAATCAATAAAAAAAAGGTTGTTAATATTTAACCTAATTATCTAGAAAAATACAAAAACTATACGCAATGTAAAGTCATTGCACCTAGGCTTATTACGTTTGTGTTTATACTTTTGAAAGTCTTAAAACAAACTTTAACTAAGGTTCTCTTTGTTGTTTACTAGTATTTGTTTTGATATTATTATTTGTATGTTACATGTTGTTGTTATTGTAGTATTTGTATTTATATGTTCAATGTGCTTAATATTTGACCTAGTTATCTAGAAAAATACAAAAAATATACGTAATGTAAATGTAATGTAAAGTCATTGCTACTAGGTTTATTACGTTTGAGTTTATACTTTTGAAAGTCTTAGAACAAACTTTAACTGAGGTTCTCTTTGTTGTTTATTAGTATTTGTTTTGATATTATTATTTGTATGTTACATGTTGTTGTTATTGTAGTATTTGTATTTATATGTTCAATGTGCTTAATATTTGACCTAGTTATCTAGAAAAATACATAAAATATACGTAATGTAAAGTCATTGCTCCTAGACTTATTACGTTTGAGTTTATACTTTTGAAAGTCTTAGAACAAACTTTAACTTAGGTGCTATTTGTTGTTTATTAGTATGTGTTTTGGTATTATTATTTTATATGTTAAATGTAACCACGAACTATTATCTCTTAGAATACTGTAAGCGACTGTTGCTCGATTACTGCGTAACTTGGTTGCGATTCAGAATTAAAAAAATATAGGTATACTATTTTAAAACTTGATAGATATTTCATGAAATATTTTATTTAATCTTGATATAGATTTGAATAGCTATCAATTTATAGTGGATTTATAAACTTTACAAAACACTGCTTATTTTGTGATCAATATTTTTATGTACTCATAAATAAATAAACTTTTGCACACTTTACCACTAAAACCGGGCTTTATATTCTATGTTGCTTATAATAAAGTTACGGCATGAACTCAAATTTTCTCTAGAGGACTCTGCACTTAATTTTATGTAGTTTCCTGTCTGCTTTTATTACCTATATTTTATGCCTTTATTTTATTAATTCGTGTTACGTTTTCATTGTTCCTTATCGTAGAATCATATTATTCTATCCCTACTTTAAAGCAGTTAGTAACACAGAATATATACTGTTTATAGAGATATAACTTTTTTTAAATCATCGTCTCTCATCATCATCATCATTACCCTTATCCCACTTAAATAGGGTCAGCACAACATGTTTTCTTTTTCCATTCTCTCCTGTCAAATGTCATTTCAGTATTCACACTTTTTACGCACATATCGTTTTTCACGCAGTCCATCCATACCTTTTTCGGTCTTCCTCTACTCGTATATCCGTCCACAAACATACTCAACACTTTTCTAGTTACATGGTCTTCATCTCTCCTCATAACATGCCCATACCATGTTAAACTATTACTCCTCAACTTCTCTGTCGATGGTGCTATTTTCAAACTTCCTCTGATATACTCATTCTTAATTTTATCCATTCTAGTCACATCACACATCCACCTTAACATTCGCATCTCTGCCACATGTAATTTTGTCTCATCCGTCTCTTTCGTAGCCCAGCACTCAGATGCATACATCATGACTGGTCTTATCATAGCTTTATAAACCTTCCCCTTGAGTTTCAAAAGCATTCGTGGGTCGCAAGCTACCTCAGACACATTTCGCCATTTCATCCATCCTGCATTTATTCTATTCCTCACGTCCTTATCAGTGCCACCGTCGCTTTGTATCAATGAACCGAGACGAAAATTAGAGCAGACTGGTAAAAATAATTAACGCCTGGTATGTATGGATGTATACTGTCTATATAGAGAACGGTATTGCGTTATATACAGCTTTTAATTAAAAATATATAATGAAAAATAGTTCTGTTTATTTTAGTGATAGATAAATATTTACTTTAATAGTAAGAGTATAAAGACACATTTACATTATCAAATAATATAAGAACAGACATAATACTAATTAAACACAATTTTGACGTATAAAATGTAGTTTGTAAAAACAAAAAAATAGTATTACAACGCCATCTTGTGATACATTCCGTAACTAAAATTGCACTATAAAATTAATGTATATATTACCGTGATTGGTAATCGAGGCCACATGAACTACCAATCTTACATACAAATAATTGGAGTTTTCATAATACCGGGACGTGCAGTTTTTACCTACGTTTGTTAATTTGTATTACATAGTGCAATAAAAAAAGGCTTTCTTTCTAAATCTATTCAGCCAAATTTCGGAAACCAATTCAGACTAGCATACAATTCAATTTTATTTATAAACTACTTGATACCTTTGACTATATCCGATTCGATATTATCCATTTATTTCCCCTCTCCTACGCATGCTCATCACACACATCGCTGAACATGTGCAAACAAAATTCGTAGTTTAAAGTTTATATAACTTTATATTCAAAGAAGATATAGTTTTATACCATTTTATTTATACAAAGAAGATATATTAAGTACAGATTAACGAGAATTTTGTACTTTCGATAAGAATTATTTTCAAATAAACTTGTTATTTTCTATTTTATTGTTTTTTTTCTATTTAAATATTTTTTCGTTTGTATTTTATTTATAGTCCGACAGTAACCGCTGTACTGCGCCTTAGGTACGCGAGCGGCGAGACGGCGGGGCGAACGGACTGTCTGTGTAAGACGCACATGAGATAAAATATCTAAATATAGGTTATGCATTAACATTTTATATTCCTAAGAATTAATTAATTTCCTTTATATTCGTTCTTTATTTGTACTTATTTAAATATCATATTAGTCAAAAACCGGGATTGGATGTACTTATACTCGTAAATATTCAAGAATATATACTTTGATATCATAAGATCTGTCTGATACTACTACGAGCCTCATGTGAGTTCATGCTCTTTCCTTCCCGCTCCCCACTTTCCCGCGCATACCTAAGGCGCGGTACAGCGGTTGCGGTCAGAGTATAGCTTCTAATATAAGTATGTTAAGGTTTTGTATATATCCGTGTATTGTTACAGGAGTTCAATTGGAGGAAGTTGGGGATGCTCTATCATAACAATGACCCGGCAACCGGTAAGGGGAACAGCCCCTGTTTTTTGACACTCAGCGCAGTATTTACGGTACTGAACAAGAAAACTGCCGGTTCGGACATAATTCCGGTGCAATTTGACGAGACGAACACAACGAGTACGAAACTGAAGGAGCTTTTGCAAAAGTTATCACTGAATACGAGGAGTAAGTACTTGATGTTAATAAAGATTATTGCGACTAACACTACGTTATATTTATTTCTACGTTTTGTTACATTAATCACGTATAATATCGATGCAGTCAGGAATGTCAATAAACACTTCGTAGATACTGTCGCTATTTATTTGGGCAGAGCTTCGCCTTACAATACTTTGTAGATAATAATGCGTAGATATCACCGACATCTTGCCTTTAAAGGCCAATCTATGTAAGTCAAAGCGATTACTGTTTACACATAATTCAGCAAAATAATTTAATAAAGTATGAACAAATTAATGTTATTTAAGCTATACAACAATTTTATATAATTATCCTTATTTATATATCTCTAATGTGTTTACTAATCTGTTTCGACATGTAGATCAGCGACATCTTGCCTTTTATAGGCCGAACTATGAAGTCAAAGAATATACTATTTATTTATAATGATCAAACTAATGATTCAATTCTATATAATGATATCAATTCTTATTTAAGTCTTATTAAAATCTATATAATAATAATAATTCTCATTTATGTATCTTTAATATGGTGGCGCTAGCGTCAATATGTCTCTCTAATATAATGGCGCTAGTATCAATGTGTATCTCTAATATGTTGGCGCTAGTGTCAATGTATATTTATAATATGGTGGCGCTAATAGCAATGTTCCGATCGTGTTGTAGTCTCGTCTCTTGAATGCGATGCAGCGGCACCGGAGGTGGTTGATAACACTATAATGATTTTCTTCCCGTATTTATTCTGTTTGATTGTAAATCGTATAAACAAAATGAACACGGTGTACCACGTGGAGCAAGTGAAACAAACTTCTTTAACTTATATGTATATAAGACTTGCTGTGCCCGCGTCTCCGTCCGGGTGGAAACAAATGTAAAAAAAAACAGCGACTAATACAATCATCTGAATCTTCGTAATTTATCTACTTTTCTCTCGTACTTAAGTCGCGTCGTTATTAAATTTACAATAACCTTTCTTAACAGATTTTAATGAAACTAAGACTAAATGTTGCTCGAAGATATGCTTTATGTTTTTTTTTTTGTGAAGTTTTATCGTAAACGCAGTACTTTAGCAGTGATACGAGTTCAAACACCAGACAGACACTTCTAATATATTTTTATTTCTTTTATATCATAGTAGGCAAACGAACAGATGTTAACTGATTACCACCGTCCATAGACACTTGCAACAGCAGAGACGCAAGTGCGTTGCCATCTTGTGTTTGGGGGATGTGTGTGTGGAAGTGGGAGGGTGAGGGGAGGTGGGTTATCTGGCGCTCTCACTGACCGAACGAAACGCAAAAATGCATGCACTGTTACTTCACGTCGGTTTTCTGTGAGAGGGTGGTACTACCCATTCGAGCCGACCCATTCATGCGGAAACCAGTAATAGTTTCAGCGTGGCTCTACTACATCTGAATCATGAATGAATAATGATTGACAATAATACATTATTACTTATTCCAAGATACCTGTAAGATTTTTTTACAAAAATCTGAATGTACATGTAAATTTTTTATTCTTATTATATGTATAGAAAAATAGAATTAAACGATCAAATTCAATCTGATTTAATTAAATATAAATAAAATAGTAGTTAATTGAACAGTAAATGAAATTTGACTTAGAATATAACAAACATTTTATTTTTTTAAATACAAACAATTTTTGGTACTCTCGTATTAAATGCACCGCGCTCGCCGACCGCTACCGCGGCCGGTTAACGGTATCTTTTCACGCAAGTCTAACCTAACCAAATCGAGATAAAACAGCAAGCAGTCGAAAAAAAACCTAACCTAACCAACAGCGTTAACCATATGATCTCTTTGCGAAAACAAGTTTGAAAAAAAAACCAACAGCGTTAGTCAGTTTCAAAAATAAAAATGTTTTATTAAAATAAAAAATCAAAAATAATTAATGCATAAAATCGTGTGCAGTTGAATAACTTAATAGTTATTTTTAGTACATGAATGTCACTGGTCAAGTAAGCGAAGTATGAATGTAAGTAGATAATATATGTACATCAATACATCTGACATTTAAATTGATTTTTTGTTTAATTGATGTAGCAATCTATTTTTGCTTTATTATTCTGTTGACAGTCGCTAAATATTGTTATTTTAACCTTTTGTCTAAAATTCGAACATAAATGACGTGTTTACAATCTAGAATATATATTGTTAGAAATAAGACCAATGATTGATTATTACAAATAAAGGGAACTGGGCAATTTAGATATAAGCTGTTAAGAATAAAAATAAATTGTAATAATTAATCATTCTTTAAATAACCAACACGAGTTTGGACAGAGCTACTGCACGCTACGACGGCCGCCGAAAGAGTGAGTCAGCAGTCAGTCGAGGTCATCTCAAGGCGCACCCTTTGGGCAGGTGAGGGAACTGTTCGAGGCATAAACCTCCTTCAGTGGCCGGTCCGTCGCTGCCCGTGAAGACGGGCAGGGCATTGGGGTGCTATTCAGCATGGTGATTCATTCTTCTGTTAACAAGGTTTCTTTAGTGAGGTGAGAGTTTCCTTTAAACCGCTCCATAAATTTTTGGAGGAACGCAGTGCTTCGGGATTCTGATGTGCGATCAATTCCTCTATTTTTTGCAGGCATATCTTTTCGTAAATGTCGAGGTCCATGTCCGGTAGATGTCGGTAGGTCGTCGGACTCATCGCTCGAGTATCATTCGTGGTTTTGCACGGGGGTGTCCTCTTGCCACTTCTGGGTATGGGTTCATTTGCAGGAGCCATTAGGCTCGCCGCTGATGATTCCTCAACTGTTCTAGGCTAAGCATAGGCCACCGTTTTACGCCCGGAATCACCTATGTGGGCAACAGTGCTTGCTCGGCAGTTGCGTGCCTCGCGTCGATACACGGGGCATGCCTTAGCATTATTCGAGGGGGGTGAGGGCCCCCGCAGTTCACGCAAGTTGCCGGCTCACTCGTCGGGCGGTTGCATTGATGTGCGGGGTGTCGTCCCCCGCATCTTACACAGGCGATCGGATGGTAGCATTGGTGGGAGGAGTGCCTGAATTGCTGGCAGCGGTGGTATTGCGCCAGTCCTCTCTTCCCACGCCACGCTTCGACTCTAACTTTAATCAGGAGAAGTTTATCTAAGTAATATATAGCTTCTGTCAAACCTGGCGTTCTCTTTAGTGCGCAGTGGAACATGCACTCAGATCTTCCTTGTTTTCCATTAATTACTCTGACGTATTGCGGTTGGAAACCTTTCTCGTGGAGGGTCGCACCAATCTCGTCAGGGGGAGTATTTTGTGGGAGGCCGCGTATGGCGACCTTGAGGCTGCGTTTGTTGGGGAGTGAATAAGTGAACCAATTCACGCCCGCATCACTCTCTAATTTTCAGAGGTAATCTATTATCGTCCCATGCTCGTCTTGGCTCAAAGGGATGAAATGCACCCCGTTGCCAAAAGAGCGTGCATTCGGCGCCCGCCCCAGCTTCACTGCCAGCCATCGAAAATGCGTGGTCTAGTTGAGAAAACTCTCAACGACGATTGGTGGAAAGCGTTGCCGATGCTCTGGGTTCCGTAGGGCGGCTATACTTTGTGATGGTGATGGTGTTATTTGCTCGGAGCTCTGTGGTTGCCTGGACTGTGGTTCCAGCGGCAGCGCTGTGATGCGCTTTCCGTATGCGATACGGTCGGGGGTTGCTAGCGTGCAACCCCTCGCGACGTTCGCAACGTAGTGGGCGTTGGTGTGGGTGCGACCACGCGGTGTTGAAGCCGGTGTGGCTGTCAGGAGTCTTCGGTGGTTTAAGTATTTCTTTTGCGGCGCGTTCAAGTGCTGCGGAGTCTTCAGTGGATGGCATGTTGTCCTCGACACTAGCTTCCTGGAGGCGCAGATACAGTGCCATCCAGCGAGTCATCCCCATCGACAGCGGCTGAGCTGAGATTAGGTATTTTTATGACAAGATATTATAATTACAAATGCTTTTTAATAAATGTCAAAAACATATCGTTTTGAACCGGGCGTAAAGGTTATTCCCACAACTTTTTGCTAATCTATTGATAAAAGGTATTATTTAATTGAATAAAAGTGTTAATACAGCAATTGAATAACACTGAGAATCGTTTTATATAGAACTAGCTGATTCCCACGACTTCATCCGCGTCGTTTATTATCTCAATTTCTTATATCTTAGAGGGATTAGGCAGCATTTTTGACTAAAGCTCCCAGCCGACTTGACTTTTTCCGACACTTCTAACATGTATCGTTATATTTCAACCAATTTACAAAGAATCTCGACAAATTATATCCGTAAACCTTCCTCGTGAATCACTCTATATTAATGAAAACCGTATGAAAATCAGCTCAGTAGTTTCTGAGTTTATCGCGAACAGACAGACAGATGCGGCGGAGGATTTCGTTTTATAATGTGTAGTAATTAAAACAGAAAGAAAAAAGAATCATTCAAATTCAAATATCATACTGGTCAGTGTTATTTCTAAATGTATAAATATCATGACCTCTGCGGTCGTCGTGCAGTTCTATAAATAATACTCATTAATATTTTAAGGTCAAATTAGACGTGAATATAAATCATTTAATTGTTTATTTCCCATTAACCTTTGAGTTTAAAATTACTATCGTGTTTATTACATGAAACGATCAGTTTTATTAAACTGTGTATTTTGGTTTCTTTTATTACTGTGTCGGTCACCCACATCAATCGCGCCATTCGGTAACGCCACTCTCCGTACTACTGGACTTGTATAAAAGGAGCGGAGCGACCATTTTCCGATACAAAATACACATAAGAGTTATTGAGATATGTTTGCTTGGTAAACATATATGTGTCAATAACTCATACATATTCATATATGAATATATACCTTAACTTAGGTTAGCTTAGATAGGTTGTGAATAGGCGAGGGGTTCCACAGGGGTCGGCCTTGGGGCCGCTCCTGTGGAACATGGGCTACGACTGGGTGCTCCGCGGCGTGCTCCCATACGGAGCACGCCTCATCTGTTACGCGGACGACACCCTAGTCATTGGGGGCCGCCGCCTATCAATATGGCGACACCTCTCGCCCTCGTACGTCACCGGCCCGCGGTTAGGCGGGG
>MU159029.1:6252-42896 GCA_015888305.1 Antheraea pernyi
AGAAGAAAGGGGAAGGAAAGGGAGAAATGAGGTGGGCCTCAGCACTCTCACTGACCGAACGAAACGCAACAATGCAAGCACTGTTACGTCACGTCGGTTTTCTGTGGGTCGGGTGGTACTACCCCGAGCGAGCAAGCCCATTCATACTGAAACTACTAATAGCTACAGCGTGGCTCCACCATCTACCGCTAGTTGAATCTTAACTTAAATTTTTGCTCACTTAGAACTTTTCTAAGAAGAGTATCATAATTATTTCTGTATCTGGATGTTATGTATGTAATTTATTTATTCCTCATTGGGATTTCCTGTAATAGTACATGATATAATAGTGTATCATGCATTTTGTTATAATCTGTTAGGAGCCTTAGTCGTGAAAATAGACAACGGGAGTTCATCTATAGATATATAGGTATATAATATTAGTGCCGCTTTATTAATTCTTTTGATATAGTAGTAATTGTATGGTCCAAACTCATACAATAAAATTAATTTGTTCGCTCAGATGGCGATAGGTCACCGGCGTTCTATACGATCGAAGGATACCGGTGAAATTAAAAGGTCTGGTGTACAAGTGCACCATCCAACAGGTCACTGAGATGAAGAAGATGCTGCGATGGATTGTGGCGTTACTAGATCGCATTTAAAACGAACACATCCGCCGTAGCCTTAGAGTCCGTGTTATTACAGATAAGTTGCAAGAAATTCAGTTGTTGATATGAGCACCTAAGTCACAGGTCTCCAGACTACGTCGGAAATAGATGTCTCAAGATCACCATCCAAGGGCCAAGGTCTCGTGACAGGCCTAAAAAGGCTGGCTGGACTTGGTGAAAGTGGTTATAAAAGAGAACAAGCTCACACAAAATGATGCCGAAGACCGGGCAAAATGGAAGAAACTGAGTCGGTAGGTGGACTCTGGCACCAGGCCGGGAAAACGCTAGCAAGAGGAAGACAAACATCATTAATCATGAAAATTAATTATTCGTAATCTCGAAGAACTTAACGACTACCAAGAGATTGCTAAATTATATAAACGTGATAACAAAAAATATATGTATAAAAGTAAATTACAAAGAATAGTAGAAAACTATTATATAAAAGCAGACAACATACAAAGCAACTAAACTTTAGAATTTGGCCTAGATGTGAGATATCTACGAAAATAGATTTCATGTCAGACTTAAAGAGAAAGTTTAAAGATGTTCAGTGGGGTTGACATTTCAAACTATTTCGTATCTCACAAATCGTGCTTTCTAAACTCATAATAACTCTTATATTGTTCTCTGTTAACATTTATATTATAAAAAAGGAAAAATACTTCTTTGAAGATCCATAGGAAACACAATTATTATATGTAATTGTACTTTAATATCATACACTAGCTTCTGCCTGCGACATCGTCTGCGTGGAATAGTTACTTTGGGCTAACGCGGAAGCGGAAGCTCTCAAAAGGAAAAAAAACTATTTTGAAAGATTCTTCATTGTTGCTCCGCTCGTAATGGTTTTAGCGTGATGATATATAGCTTTCCTCGATAAATGAGCTATCTAACACTGAAATAACTTTTCTAATCAGATCAGTAGTTCCTGAGATTAGTGCGTTCAACCAAATAAACAAATATCTATAATAATAATATTAGTATAGATTTTAAAACCTACCCATAAGTATATAGATTACCTCATCATAGGTATGATGGTGTAGTTTAAAAAAATATATAGATCATATATTATAGGAGGCTAACGAACAGGCATGTCATCTAATTATAAGTGATTACCGCCGTCCATAGACACTAGTAACACCAGGGGAGTTGCAATTGCATTGCCAGCCTGTGTTTGGGGGGTGGAGGAGAAGGGATGGAGAGTGGGGAAAAGGAGGTGGGCCTCCGGCGCTCTCACTGACCGAACAAAACGCAACAACGCAAGCACTATTAGGTACTTCACGTCGGTTTTCTGTGGGACGGGTGATAGTTCCCCGGGCGAGCCGACCCATTTATGCTGAAATCAGTAATAGATTCACCGTGGCTCTACCACCTACAGACTCTACCACTAACAAAATAGCGCACATACAAACGTAGATGTGTGCAGAAAAACCCGCTTTATGGAATTCGTTTAAAATTATATAAGTATGCAACATAAAGTATATGATAATAACCGTTTTAAATCTGATATAGTGTACGTTAACTTGAAAACTTACAAATGCAATCGTTATATGGCAAAAACGTTGTGTTTATGAGCATTAAAACTACGGAAGCGCCACAGTAGGTACACACTCGAGTACAATCTATTTAGATACGAGTACGAGCGCTCAGTTCGTTCGGGTGCCTCGTAAACGGTTATTGCGATGTCACAACACCTTTATGGCAATTTAAGTTTTTGTTATCGCAACTCTTTCGACGATATTTTGTTTTTTTTTTTTAAATAGTTTTTCAAGTGAAAACTTTTTAGATGCGTTGAGCGATATTTTTGGAAGGAGATAAATTTGTAATTTCGCGTCGTGAGTATGACCGGTCGTATTGTGCTAGCGCGGCTTGCGTTAGACTAGCGACGCGTAGTATAAGGGCCTGTGTACATGTAATATAGAAATTTTGCAGCTCATCATACGTTTCATTCATTAATAGATTTTATAAAAATGTAGGTATATAATTGTTGCTCCGAGTACCATGAGATATGAAAACCACACTAATGTTAAAAAATGAGTGCATCTAACCCTCACATACGATTGAAGTAAAACTTCTTTGGCACTATAAGAGATGTCTATATTTTATTTACTGTATAACAAAGATTTGCTAATAATATTACTTGTGTTATGTAAGTTCCGAATTAGCTGATAGATGGCACTACACATAATGAAGCTTTGATTTAATTTGTTACTTACATTCATACTAGATGGCAGCACGATCGTGCATCCAATTATACATAATTAATTTTATTGTATGATTTTTATTACTATTAAATTAAATATTTTTTCAAATTTTTTCATTGTTTTGTTTATAAACTATTTATTGATAAAATCAAAAATATTTAAAAACCGGATGGTCATCTAATGTTAAGTGATCACCACCGTCCATAGACACTTGCAACACCAGGGGAGTAGCAAGTGCGTTGCCAGCCTGTGTTGGAGGGGAGGAAGGGGCAGGGAAGGGGAGGTGGGTCTCCGGCGCTCTCACTGACCGAACGAAACGCAACAATGCAAGCACTGTTACTTCACGTCGGTTTTCTGTGAGAGAGTGGTACTACTCCGGACGAGCCGACCCATTCATGCTGAAACCAGTAATAGCTTCCGCGTGACTCTATTGTAGTAAGAAAAAGAATAAACTATCGTATATCGTAACTTACAGGACTTCAGAAATGTCGAAGTTTGTATTATTATACGTTGTTAAAGATTCTTGGTTCCAATTTTTATAACTATAGAATATGGGTACAATACTAACCATTAAATCAATGTATGGTAGGCGAGTGTTAGTACTCAAAACGAGAATAAATTTCCATTTCGTGGTATTCAGAAAACAAAAATTACGTGCAGACATTCATATTAAATTGGGGTAAATATTTAATATTAAAACTATGTACGCATAAAATCATACTCAAGGCCGTAGTATCACGTATTTATAATGGAGAAAAAAAACATATATATGAACGACACAACCGAGCGTATCAAACACGCTCGTCCAATATCAGAATTCCTCGCGTCAACCCAAAAGGAATAATTCCAGCCCACACATTATCGGGTCAGCAGACCCTGTGGTTTGAATATATGTGTATTATGAAATGCTCACAACTCAAACAAATGTGATCCTGGTATCATACTGTAAATACATTCTATTTTACGATTGTACAACGATTATACATTCCAACAACAGCCTGTCGTGTTCAAAAGGGTAATCTATACTAATATTATTTATTAGCTGATACCCGCGACCTTGTCTGCGTTGTTTAATATATTAATAATATATTTAATGTATAGAGAATACAGTGAAAGTGAAAACATACTTTGCCTACAATATTTCACAGCTTGCCCCACTTCTTCACGCCAACAAAACACACACCTCTTTATAAACATTGTACTTTCCTACAACCTTTATCAAAGATACCGTGACATTGTTTATAGATAAGGGCCATGTTTCTTTTAAATAATACAAAAAAGATTGATTGAAATATATTTAGTACTTCTGCATGATGTGCGCACGGCACGGCAGAATATGATAGATCATTTTATTTATTATTCATTTTATTAAAGAGAATTCGTTAAAGAAAAGTTATTTGAAAACATGACTCGTCGTCCCTCTTAAATATTCATTGATACACTATATGCTATACAACTGGCAATTACTATACAATTGTGGCACCACAATTCCAGGACACACCGCTTACCATCGCAAAAAGTATTGGGATCCTTGGTGTCAACATCTCTAGTGACGTTCAGTTTCGCAGTCACCTGGAAGACAAGGTTAAGCTGGCATCCAAAAAGCTCGGTATCCTGAATAAGGCGAAACGGTACTTCATCCCTGGGCAAAGACTGTTGTTGTACAAAACGCAAGTTCGACCCCATATGGAGTACTGTTGCCATCTCTGGGCGGGAGCACCTGGATATCAGCTTGGACCATTTGACTCGGCGCAAAAACGAGCTATGAGAATCGTTGACGATCCCAAGCTCACAAACGGTATCGAGCCACTAAGTCTACGGAGAGACGTCGCCTCTTTATGTGTGTTCTACCGTCTGTATAATGGGTTGTGTTCCGAGGAACTGTTTAACATTATGCCTGTAGCTGCTTTCCGCCATCGCACTGCTCGTTGTCGGCAGGGAATTCATCCCCATACATTGGAACCGAAATGGTCTCGGACGGTCCGGTTTCAAAGGGGTTTCCTTCCACGAGCGATCCGGTTGTGGAATGAGCTTCCTGCTGAAGTTTTTCCTAGAGACTACAGTATGGGGTGCTTCAAGGGGAAAATAAATAGGTTACTTAAGGGTCGGCAACGCGCATGTAACGCTTCTGATGTTACAGGCGTCCATAGGCTGCGGTGACCGCTTTTCATCAGGCGGCCCGCATGCTTGTTTGCTACCGACGTAGTATAAAAAAAAAAAACTAAATATAAAAACAGTGTACAGAATTATGAGTACCCATTGACAGTTAATTATAGATAATACATTGTCTCTGAACGTAGGTATGTTGATACTAGGCATAGATAGTTCAATAATAGCAGGGTAAATTTCAAACACGATATATTGAAGGTTCTTTATCTTACAATCTATGAACCGCTGACAATCGAACTGATTACTATGAACTAGTTGAAATGACATATACTTTTTATGGATTTAATGAAACGTGAATTAAATTTCAATTAAGTATAATATGTCAAAATTAAACACGCACTACATATTTCTTTGTTTTTTCGCAACAAAAAATAAAATAAAAACAATCTTTTGTAAGCTCGCCTTCATGTTAACCAATTTTTTATGACTAAATAAATTATTCATATTTGATTTAACTTCCAAACTTTACTTAATTGTAATCGCTTATCAGATAATAACTGTAATTAATTCGACCGAAATCCGACTAAAACAGTGCCCATATAAACGTCGTTGGATTTACAACGGCATGAGAAAGTTAACTTTAATAAAAATATCTATACTAAATAACTTACTAAAAAGCTGGTAGGTTTGTTTGTTCGGTTGAACATGCTAATCTCAGGAATTACTGGTCCGAAAATTCGTTCAGTACTAGATAGCTAATTTATCGAGGAAGGTATAGGCTATATATCATCAAGCTAAGACCAATAGGAGTGGAGCACCAATGAAAAATATTTCAAAATCGTTTTTTTTTCCTTTTGAGATCTTTCGCCGTGCCCAAAATAACTAGTCCACGCGGACGAAGTCGCGGGAACAGCTATTACTAAATATAATAATAATAAATAAATAATTTTAATCGAAAAGGCCAGTTTAGAAGTAAAGGTGTAACTGGCAGCTTTATGAAAAGACTGATTAATGTAATAGAACTGACGACTAGGGATGATCCTTTAACCTTTTTATTAACCTCGCGTACGAAGAAAATTACGTGTAATATAAATGGACAACATTACCTCGAAATGACTGAATAGAAATAGTCCTTGGAACACCTTTCTGAATCATTAGGAGTGTTATTTGTGGATGAATGAGTAATCACCTTTTCGAAATAGACAAAGTAATGATTTTGATACAAAATAATGATATTAGTTTACACTCTACATGATACTTTTATGATGTTTACTTGTCGTTTTTTATTATAACTTGTTATTAAAAGAAGAAGCTAGAAGTCGAAGCTAGTCTAAAGCTAGAAGACAACTGACTCTCGAGTGCAGCTGTTGGAACGTACGTACAAATGTTTAAATTTATCACAATTAAAAAAACAATTTATAAATATGGTAACTGTCGCATTAGACTATGTTAATTAATAAATGTAACAAATTAGTTTCATCAATGTGGTCTTTGTAGTAACTAAATTTTTGAAACTAATATCTAACTTTTTTTTTTTCGAACTGACTACGCTATTGACCAAGCAAGGCCTTAACAGCTTCACCGGACTACTAAGGCGAGTTTTATTTTGACAACCAGCTCAAGGGTGCGCGGCACACCTCGGCTTTGGCTGTTGCCTGATACATGCAATTCGCGACCTATGTGAGCTAACCTAAGCTAAAATAACTATTCATACATATATGAGTTGTTGAAATATATATGTGTACCAAACATACATACCTCAACAACCCTTATATATATTTCGTATCGGATAATATTAAGAACTATTTCAGTTTGATAAGGAATCTAACTTTTAAATTATGTGTTGTATATAGACAGCACTACCCAGAGTTATTATAACATGCTCTATGAGTTGATATTTTCATTTGAAATTGTAGTGTAATTTAGTCCATGTTTGTTGGTACAGCAGGTCTTGCCAGAAAATCAGCAGTAACATTTACACTCGAAAGCCTACAGCTCTAAGCTAAAATGACTTTTGTCCCCATGAAACATTTAGTTATCTCTCTTGAAATATTTTGTGTATATACTTGGAAATATGTGTCGTATGCGCTAAATAAATATTTCGTTTTTTTTTTTACATTTTCAACTTGAAAATAATAACTGTTCTTCCAGGCATTAGAAAAGCCTCACTATGATGCTCTGGCTCAATCACGAGTCAACTCTTTGAGTAATTCATACCTACATCCATCAACGCGGTATTCTAGTAAGCTACAAGTAAGCCCTCATTGAATTAAAAAGGTACAGTAAGTTAATAATAATAATATTTATTAAAAACAAAGCAAATGACAAAGATAGTTACTTAATCTATAACACTGAATTTAATTGAATAACCTATGTATTATCATCGTACCAATAGTAATTATCGTTGACATCTGTACTAGTGTTCAACTGTATCATAGATGTCAACGCCCACCGTATGAATTTAAATGCACATACTAGATTTAATATAATTTAATAAAGTACAAAATACTTGTGCGCTACTTTATGTGTGCGTGTGTGTATGGATGTGTAGGATGCGTGTGTGAATAAGTGCACATGTGTAAGTGTATATGCGTGTGTCTCATTGTAACTAAGGACTAAGGACAATCATGTTGCATATTATGGTTTAAGCAGATCTTCGATTTCTGTGTACTTTAAGTCGTAGAGCCACTTTCTGATCAATTTTTTTACAATGTACTTGGGTCGACCAAAAATATAAATAAGTTTGTTAATCTTATTATAGATTCGGGGATACAAAAATGTCGTGCTGCAAGAGCAGTCCGGTGGGGTTCTACTTTACAAACACGGCCACGTCTCCGATTTAACATAATTTACCGTAGTAGGTATTTGCGACATTGTAGAAGATAGATACAAACAATTGTATTACGTTTTCTTTTGTCTTGATTTTATCTAAATTAACATACAGTTATATTAGAATTGTTAATGTTTTAAAATATGATGCAGATATAAAATAAAGGTTTAATATTTTCTTTTGTCTATTTTTGTATACACGTTAGAAGTTCTTAATAAATTATTCAATTTATAATTACAAAATTTAGAATTACCTCTTGCTTTTTTAAATGTGTACTTTACATACTTTTAATCCGCTCAATTCTCATAACATTTTAATAATCACATGTCTTTTTAACATGTTAAATATACTTAAGACAAATAACTCAATAAGATCAAAATTGATTGTTTATTCTATTTGACATTTCTGTTATTAATAATGAAGAACACTTTTTTTATCATCTTAATCCTATCTAATATTATACATTCGAATGTGAGTTTGTTTGTTTGTTATGCTTTCACGTCTTAATTATTCAACCAATCTTCATGCTTTTGCATATATATTAGCAGGGACACGGAAAAGCACATAGAGTACTATTTAAGCCGATTTCAGCATGGATCGGCTCGCTCGGGGGAGTACCACCCTCTCACAGAAAACCAACGTGAAGTAACATATGCACATATGCGTTGTTGCGTTCCGTCCGATCAGAGGCCCACCGCCCTCCACTCCCCTCTCCTCTCCCCCTCCCTCACCATCCCCAAAACAGAGGTTCGCCACCATAGAGTAATAAACCCGCACGTAGTTAATGTAAGCGGTTTCATAATTCTAGGTTTCATAATTATATTCAGGTGAACCATCTGTTCTTATATTTACACTAATTGTAATTTTCATCACAGTAATATTTCATATGTAAAAGATGACCATGTGTTTATAAGGTATAAAGAATGTCTAGACTTTATCACTTTTGGAATTTAGCCAAGAGACTGTCATGTAACAAAAGGTCGCCTTTATTAGATTGGAAGATTTTTCGCCAATCATGCATCGGGAAGAAACGTAAAATGTTTATTTATATTGTACTAGTGGGCGCCCAGCGGTCGACATTCGACCATAGATCAATGATTTTTTTAAGTTTGAATTTTATTAGGGTTAATATCATTGTTGAATGTAGAATGAAAAAGGGTAATTGGAACGTAAGAGTATAAAAATACATACAGTCGAGCATAGCAACCTCCGTCGCAACCTTTTTTGAAGTCCGTTATTGACGGATATCAAAATATCTTTTTTATTTACATGTGTGTATATGTTTATTTATTTATTTATTTATTTATTTAAGGTTCACAAAACTGAGTTCAATGAACAAAAATGGACACGAACCCTTTTATATGTGAACACAGCATGCATAATATAAGAAGACAAAGTCATAGTATTAATACAAAGAAAAATGAAATTATATTAAACAATTAAATACATTTTTTTTCTAATTGAGGCCAAAGAAACACAAAAAAATATATCGAATTTGAAACGTAAACTATTACAAAATGAAAGCATGCGATATAAAGGGCAATGTTGACCTGCGTTAGTTCTTGCTAATGGTAGATGAAAAGTTTGCCTGTTAAGTAAACGACTGCCTATACGTGGCACACTAAAGGGTATTTTTTGAAGAAAATCTGAAGATTCTAGGAAACCATGTATCAATTTGTATATAAACATTACATCAGCCACCTTTCTACGATTCTGTAATGGTTTCATTTTATAAAGTTCTAAACGTTTGGAGTATGAGTTTAAGCTACTGTTATGGAACTGTTATGTTATGTTGTGTAAAATTAGAGTAGTGGTGTGAGTGAGTGCATATTGTAATTAATTTAATGTACTTATAATGCATTTTATATAAAATAAATAGCTTTCTGCCCTTCTCCTCCATATAAACTTTAACTATGCCAAATTTCACGTTCATCCGTTCGCCCAATTCCGTTAAAAAGAGATACAAAGTTTAGGCTTCACGTATTAATATATATAATACTATAATGTTCCTTTTTCGGTTCAAAATATTGCCTTGTTTAACTGTGCGATGACTCGATATCACCCCATTTATGAGAAATACAATTATTAAAGTGAAAATTTCCTTAGGTCCGTTGAGCGTTATTTTGAGAGGAGATCAATTTATAATTTCGCGTCAAGACATGCTACGTCAGTATGACCAGCCGTATTGTGCTTGTGCGGCTTGTGTCAGACTAGCGACGCGTAGTATAGGAGCCCGTGTACATATAATTCTAATATTTTGCAGCTCATCATACGTTTCATTGATTAATAGACTTTATAAAAATATATATAATTATTTTTCCGAGTACCAACAGATATGAAAACCACACTAATGTTAATAATTTCAATAAACACATTCTATATTTACATGAAAATTCAAAAGAGAACACATTTTTTTTACTGTCAAAGGAGACAAAGGAAAAGGTGGGCCACCTGATGTTAAGTGATCACCACCGTCCTTAGACACTAGCAACACCAGGGCAGTCGTAAGTGCGTTGCCAGTCTGTGTATGGGGGAGGGGTAGAGAAAGGAGAAGGTAAAGGGGGAAAGCAGGTGGGCCTCCGGCGCTCTCACTGCCCAAACGAAACGCAACAATGTGGGCACTGTTACTTCACGTCGGTGTTCTGTGAGAGGGTGGTACTACCCCGGACGAGCCGGTTGCTCCCCAACATAGGGGGGCCGAGTGCTGGGTGTCGCCGACTCTATATGGGAGTCGTGCGGGCGATGGCCGCCTACGGGGCACCTGTGTGGGCTGATGCCCTCAGTGCCGACAACGTGCGCGCGCTGCGTAAGGCGCAGCGCACGGTGGCACTGAGGGCGATCCGGGCATACCGCACGGTGTCCTCGGCGGCGGCTTTCACGCTCGCCGGCTCCCTACCCTGGGAGCTGGAGGCGGGTGTCCTCGCCGCTGTGTATCAGTACACGGCGGCGAGAAAGCGTAGTGGTGAGCCTCCGGCTCTCAGGGAAGTTGAGTTTAAGAGGCGGGAGATCCGGGAGGTGGCGGTCGAGAGGTGGATGCAGGACCTGGTGGACGCGCGCTATGGGCGTTATACAGTGGATGCCGTCCGCCCGGTCCTGCGGGAGTGGATGGGACGGGAGTGGGGCTCCCTGACGTTCCGGATGGTGCAGGTACTCACCGGGCACGGTTGCTTCGGATGGTACCTGCACCATATCGCACGCAGGGAGCCGACCGCCGCATGTCACGAGTGCGGCGCTGATGAGGACACCGCGCAGCACACTCTGTCCGAGTGTGCTGCGTGGGAGGGGCAGCGCCGCATTCTGGCTGCGGCGGTGGGGAATGTAGGAGGGAATTTGTCGCTGCCGAGCGTGGTTTTGGCCATGCTCGGCAGCGAACATGCTTGGCGAGCGATGGCCTCCTTCTGCGAGGAGGTCATCTCGCAGAAGGAGGCGGCGGAGAGGGCCCGCGAGGTAGACCCTCTAAGTGGCCCTCTCCGCCAACGGAGGACCGGCGGGAGGAGGCGGCGCTTTGCCCAACTCCTCCCGCCACCGTAGCCGGACCTGAGGGGATGGGCCGGGGGGCCCATCTCCTCATTGCACAGGTTCGGCGGACGAGGGGGGGCAGCCGGTGTGTACCCGGTTGCCTCTCTATAGGTAGGAGCCCGGCGGTCACCTTCCGCCGGGAGGACCGTTGGGGCGGCTCTTCAAGGGGAGAAGCATAGATCGATCCCTTGCCGCCCCAACAATATGGTCGGACGGTACACCGTGGGGTTTTAGTCCGTGAGAGTCGGACATAACCCACCCTCTCCCCCGGGGGGGTGGCGTATCCATAAGGGATTTCCCCACGTATAAAAAAAAAAAAAGGTGAGCCTCCGGCGCTCTCACTGACGGAACGAAACGCAACAATGCAAGCACTGTTACTTCACGTCGGTGTTCTGTGGGTCGGGTGGTAGTACCCCGGGCGAGCAGACCCATTCATGCTGAAATTAGTAATAGCTACAGCGTGGCTCTACCACCTTCAATTCTTTTCATTGTTTTGAGTTTTCACTTCTGTCAGCAGTACCTATGACTGACTCGAGTTTTTTTTAAAATAAATACAATGGGTTGTTTAAAGGTGTCAAGAAAAGTAAATCGTAACACAGTCTGGTAACGCACTAGCGACTCCCTTGGGTTGCTAGTGCTTATGGACGTCGGTGATCACTTAACATCAGGTAACCCACCCGTTCGTTTGCCTCCAATGATATAAAAAAAGTAAGAAAACTGTGTGTACAGTAAAGAACAAAAAACACTAACCAGCAAAATTTTTAAGACATGCTTCAGTAACACGCGAACCTAAGTACGTGACCTGGATACAAAACGAGGCGAAAATTCCTTAATAATTTACTTTTAAGTAAGGAAACGGCCCGTAACCTTATTTGACCGGCTCAGGGCGCATGAATATATTAATTTCAGCTTCATTTAATAGCGTATCATTGTGCACACTATTCAGGAGAGGTTTCGAAGTGCTTAGCAAATTAATGAATTGAATTTATTTAGTCGTCTAGATAAAAGCAAAATGAAGGAATCATAGTAATACAGTTTAGATTCGATTGGAGCTTTTAGGAAAGTGATCGTGATGTAGCATTGTGGTAGGGCTTTTTATAAATATGACTGGTTAGGTATCACCTTTAAATCATAAGAGTTATTGAGACACGCATGCCTGGTACACATGTATGTTTCAATAACTCATATCTGTATGAATAGTTTAGCTTAACTTAGGTTAGCTAAGATAGATCGCGAATTGCATGAAACAGGCAACAGCCAAGCCGAGGTCTGCCGTGCACCCTTGAGCTAGTTGCCCAAATAAAATGGGCTGAGTGCCTTAAGCGCTCGCCTTAGTAGTCCGGTGAAGCTCTAGAGGCCTCTAAAAAGGCCAATAGCTTAGTCAATTCGAGAGAAAAAAACACCTTTAAATTGAAAAACTGCCGTCAAACACCTGTTGGTGTATTCCGGCACCTCCACTTAAGAACAGATTTAGCTCGCTTGCCACTTAGATCATATCTTTATTTAATATCAGATGTGGTTCTGGTTAGTCGCTAAAACCTTTAAGTATAAAAGATCAATAATTATATTAACTACTAGCTGTGCCCGCGACTCCGTCCGCGTGGAACCTAATGTGAAGATGTACGTAATAATGTATAGTATAGTAGGTAGTAGAGCCATGCTGAAGTTATTATTGCAGCATGAATGGTTCGGCTCGCCCGGGGTAGTACCACCCTCTTACAGAAAACCGACATGAAGTACAGTGCTAACAGTGCTTGCATTGTTGCGTTTCGTTCGGTCAGTGAGAGCGCCGGAAGCACACGTTCCTTTCCCTCTCCTCTCCTCTCCCCCCTTCCTCCCCTTACCACAAACACAAGCTGGCAACACACTTGTGAATCCCCTGGTGTTGCAAGTGTCTATGGACGGTGGTGATCTCTTAACATTAGGTGACCCAACTGTTAGTTTGAATGCTATGACATAAAAAAAAAAATTAAATCCATTTATTTATCTACTTCTCTCTCGTACTTAAGCAACTTAATCGTTATTAAAATATTTTGATAGAGTGAAGCGATTTTAATGAAATTGAGACTAAATATTACTTTATGATTTACTTAGTGAGGTTATATTGTGAACGCAGTACTTTAGTAAAGACAAACAGACAGACAGACATTTTTTTAAATGATTGTTTTTTTTTTTTTTTCTCGAACTGACTATGCTATTGACCTGGCAAGGTCTTAACAGCTTCACCGGACTACACTTTAAATGATTGAAATGTACTTAATTACTTATTATATGTATAGAAGAAGATATGTACAAAGATTTTTTTTTTACTTATTTAGATATATTGCTCTATATTTGGTGAGAGTATTTGTAAAGATGTCTAGATCCGAGGCTTAGCACCTAAGTCTAAACTTAGCATTGGAATATGACATTTTATTAAAAGAAAAGTAACTACTGACTAGCAACTATAAGGATCTACATCCGATTTAGTCGCGACTAGTATTCAGGTGGTATACCTAACACAGTAACTTTTTTAGTTCGTCGCGTTTCAGGATTAGTCGGTGTATAACTAACGGTCACCGTTGATTGATATATACCGATCTATTTGTATTTGTCGATGTTTTTTGATTGTAGTATGTTCACCATCATACCACAAAAAAAGTCAAAGAGGTGTTAAAGACTGCTGACAGACGGGTTCCAAGCAAGATGTTCCGAGCAAGTGACCGATCATCCCCGATTGTCCATTGACAAGGTGTCAAAACAGAATTTTGCCCACCCCCTAACCAATTTATGCCCGAACAATTGGCTGTAAAGCTCAATACAATATATCAATGTTACATATACTAAGCATGTTAAGGTGACCGGTGACGCGAACTTATAGTTTTCCCCTAACAAAAATCGCTCAACGCAGCTAAACAGCTCACTTCAAAGAACTAACCGAATACGTTGATGCTAACGCTATATGCGGTGGCAACTGTGAGAACAAAACATTATTGTCAATCTATTGACGTCATTTAAGCAAATACCACAACAGCAGCCTTTAGATCATTAAAATCAAATTCAGAGACTGTGATGCGTTGCGTTACTGAAAAAATCTTTACCAGTTTTTCCTTATATATAGCGGTCGCTATCCTGTTGAATACAAAAGTTGAAAGCCGTAATATTGATCCTTTACTTATGGCTTAGTAAGGCTCAAAAGTTACAGACACGGTTGGCTTAACTCTGATATATTTATTCAAATAAATATCAAATTATCCTTACAACATGTTATCTAATTTTACTTATTGAGTTAGATCAATACATAGATATTAGATTTTCTAGTACCTCGACGAGTTGCCCCAATCACGGCCGTATTCAGCGATGCTCGAATCCATTCCTACATATATATATTTTTTTTTATGTTATCAGTGGCAAACGAACAGGTAGGTCACCTGCTGTTAAGTGATCACCACCGTCCAGGGACACTAACAACACCAGAGGAGTCGCAAGTGCGTTGCCACCCTTTTGGGGGAAGGGATTAGGGGTGGGAGAGGGAGAGGAGAAGAGGGGAGGGGAGGTGGGCCTCCGGCGCTCTCACTGACCGAACGAAACGCAACAATGCAAGCACTGTTACTTCACGTCGGTGTTTCTGTGAGAGGGTGGTACTACCCCGGACGAGCCGACCCATTCATGCTGAAACCAGTAATAGTTTCAGCGTAGCTCTACCACCATTAAATGGAAAATATAAAGGACTGGTTGATTTATACGTTCTTGTGTACATCAGATCACCTCTCATACGTGCACACGTTACACATATGGTGAAAGGGTTTTATTTTTTCACTAGTTCGAACTGTATCTAGTAGTTTAGTTCGTTTTCACTTCCGATATATATGTAAACGTTTATGAATCATACAATTTCATTTGTATGGTTCACAAACGAATATATATATGAATAGCTTAGAATAGTTTAATTAGGTTAGATCCGCGGGAATAGACAACAGCCCAAGCCGAGATGTGTCATGCACCCTTGCACTAGTTGTCTGAATAGAATCGGCTGAATGCCTTAAGCGCTCGCCTTAGTAGTCCAGTGAAGCTGTAAATACCTTGCCAGGTCAATAGCGTAGTCAGTTCGAAAAAAAATGTTCTTGATTCGAACTGTTTCATTTAAAGAGGTTCATTTTTATCACTACATATTATAAAACAAAGTTCTCTGCCACGTCTGTCTGTCTGCCTGTTCACGATAAACTCAAAAACGATTGAATGGATTTTCATGCGGTATTTCACTAGTAGATAAAATAACTTATATAACTTGTCAAGGTTTTTTATTATCAGGGCAGGACAACGTCCGCCAGACCAGCTAGTATATGTATATATAGGTAGGATGTGAGAGAATGAGATAACATTATTATCCTCGTATGTACAAAGAGAGAGAGAGAGAGAAACGTTGAAATTTAGAGCACATTATTTTCTGTTAGGTAGGAAGGACTATCGCGCATTTTAAAAAATATACTGTATTGTGTCTTACTAACATTGTTAATATATATTAAAATATTACGAAACAATCCTGAAATCCAGTGTTTACCACGTCCATAGTGTATTTATACCATTGTCTTAAAAACTAATCACAATACTAATGTTCACTTCTACTGTATGTGAACTCACTCATCTATTTTTTCATATCAAAACACTACCTACTTATATATAAATACAATAAGAATAAAAAACCAATGTATCTGTACTATTTTCGATTTTCATAGAAAAAATTGTTGCAGGTTTCTAGGAATAAGTATAAAATACATTTCAATCATTTTTATAGATGCCTGTCTGTCTATCTGTCTGTTTCTATGAACACGCATCACTGCTAAAGTATTGGGTTCACAATAAAACCTTATAAGAAAATCATAGAGCATACCATCGAGAATAACTAAGTTTTTTTTTATGTCATAGGTGACAAACGAACATATGGGTCACCTGCTGTTAAGTGACCACCACCGTCCATGGACACTAACAACACCAGAGGAGTCGCAGGTGCGTTTGGGTCCTTTGGGGAGGAAGAGGGAGAGAAGAGGGAAGGTGAGGTCTTTGTTTCAATAAAATCGGATCAACATTCGGTAAAATATTCAAATGAATTTATTAATCACTCTTTTTTACATATGGTTCCACGCGGAGGAAGTCGCGGCCACAGTTAGTATTTTAATAAATTGTTACATAAAATACGCAGATCAGATCTTACATTACCCTTTTCCCTGGTAAAGTATAAAGCATGTAGAAACGCAGTTAAAGTAAACCATAAACTAGATTTTTTATTTACTTTCAAATATTATCGCATGGTTGAATCACATAAAGGGTTCTAAATCTTTCAATATTTGAGGCATTCGGTTGCTTTATTAAGGCGGCCCGACCGCGGCCGGTTGGCATTGCGTGACTCTATCGTAAGAATTTAACGTATAAATATTATAAATACCATTTTCTTATACGACGTTGTATTTAATCTCGGTATGAAAACATTTAAATATGTTTATATATAATAATAATGTAAATCTAACGTGTACTTTCTTGCAGGTGTCTAGAAATAAGTAATAAAATACGTTTCAATCATTTTTGGAAATGTCAGTCTGTCTGTTTGTATGAACACTTATCACTGCTAAAGTATTAGGTTGGTCATAAACCTTCACCAAGATCATTAGCATATCTTCGAGTATAACTTAGTCTTTATTCCATTAAAATCGGCTCATTCTATCAAAAGTTATTGTAATTTAAATGACGTGTTAGTAATGAGAGAAATGTAGATAAGTAAATGGACCTAATACATTTAGATGATTTCATTAATTACTATTTATTTTATTTATTTATTTATTTATTTTATTTTATTTTATTTTATTTTATTTAATTTTATTTTATTTTATTTTATTTTATTTTATTTTATTTTATTTTATTTTATTTTATTTCATTTCATTTTATTTTATTTTATAGTGCATTTCACGCTCGAAGTCGCAGCTACGGCTAGTATACAATAAATTATTAATTTATTTATGGTAACCGGAATTAATTTAACGAGTTGTACAGTATTATTAATCTTTTACTACTGATCTATCTGTATCGAATAGACACAAATTTGTATTAAGAAGTCTGTATTGCTGACTAGGATGACTTATGATCACACGATACAAGTGAAAACTTATAATTAAATATATTAAAATTTATACAGGTTTATCAATGTTTATATGTTAATAAATAATAGTAATATTTTAATAAGTGCAATATATAAATTTAAACTTGAAAAAGTTTTTGCGTTCACGTTTTTTGAACAGTGTTATATCAATGTGATGTCCGCAGGTTCGAATCACGATATGTAAGAATGTTTCTTTTTTGGAGTACACTTATATTTATTAATTTATAACACTACCGGCTGACGGTAAATAAAAACATCTGAGGAAACCTGATCCTACGAAATGTTCTTGTAGTACTACTGAGTGTGGGGAAACAGAACTGTAGATTTGTCAGAGTTTGAAATTCAAATTGTCGGTCGGTGTTATCCTAACACGTGAACAAGCAAACATTCAATTACTAATAGATGAGAAAGAGAGAACACTACACGTCGCTCATACTTAGAGTCAGTATACATACAATGATTGAAACACGATAAAAAAAAAGATAATTAATAGATTATAGAATAGCAAAATAATTAAGAAACGTTATTTAACAAAAAGTATTGTAAAAAACAGAATAACTAATATTAAAAATGTGAATGTAGGTTTACTTGCTATCAAACTTTAGGTACGAACCGTTGCATAAATGTTGTCAGAAGTACAGAAAACGATATAAGGTATCTATTATCCAGAAAAGAGTAATACACACGAGGGATAAATCAAATCTTCATTAATACGAGCGAAGCCGCGAGCAAAAACTAATTATCTAATAATTCATCGTTACCATGTTATATCAGAAAAACATACCATATTAATATCAAAGTAGAACTTGGTAGCGAAACTTTAAGAATATATTATTTCTATATAACAAAAACGTTTGTTCAAATTTCCCAGCGTTGTTTTCAAAGCCTTAGCATATGTGTAATTTATCTCGAGTTCTCACTAAAGAAGTCACGTAATACCGTAACAATAAAGAAAACAATAAAAGACATATGCAATATAAGTAAACAAAAGTTATTTCTCTGAGAACTTACAATGAGATAATCGGAGTAAATGGAATTTAATTAATAATGGTTTTGATTTGTTACAAAGAATTCAATTTTACTCGTAATTCGGCTAGTGTCTCTGTATAGCGATTGAAGGTATAATTTACATAATAAACGTAAGTAAAAGGGTATGGGTATTTTTAAATATAGTTAATTATGTACATACTGGTTGTAAAAATAATAGAAGTATAGCATTAATTTCCTAAAATGTTAAGGCTAAAAGATTATTAAATGAAAAATTGTAATTCTGTATACTATAAAAGTTCTGTAATAAATCGCTTACACTCGTAACGTGTTTGACAGAGTATTTGGCAGAGCTTTAAATAACAAGAGACAGTCTCGGTTCTAACTGAAATCAATACTGTTACCTATAAATAAATATCAGTGGGAATCCGGGTAGGTTAATGCACAATCAATTTTAATACCAAAAAGGTGAATACTTTGTGATAAATAAATATATCAGAGTACGAAGCTGTCGATATTCAAATTCAACATTCCAGCCGAAACATACACGGCCGCCATTTTGCTTGGATTCTATATTTAAATTTGTTATTGCCTTTGAATTGTCGGCGGGCATATCTGTTAACGCAACAAGTGCTAGACCTGGCATTCACGAACCTCAGCCGTATCGTGGTAGTAGCTGTCCTCTGGACGACCCCGCTTCTGGACATTTTTATAGTGCTTGTTAACGGCATTGTAAACACGCCGGACGTTTATTGCGCTATATCGTGGACAAACAATTCACTGTGTCACACTATTATAAAAAAATACACTCTACAATCTATATGTATACTTTAACATACACAAGTCAAAGTAATAAGGGTTATTCGGATTTAAATAGGGATAACGCTCAGTAGTAGACTATACGATATATTTGATACTTTTACGATGTACACATTTTACTTTACCCTCTTTCGCGTTATTCTAAAGCCCTACAAGGCCAACACTGGATATTATTTGAAAAAAGCTCCTTTACCTTAATGTAACGTGACAGAACATGGAGATTAAAGTGACATACAATATTTTTTGCCTACATAGTAGTATTATCTATATTTTGTTTCGAATTGTGTGATAAGTCTTCGGCCGAATTATTACTTTTTTTTATATTATAGGAGGCAAACGAACAGGTAGGTCACGTGATGTTAAGTGATCACCACCGTCCATAGACACTTGCAACAGCAGAGGAGTCGCATTGTCAACCTGTGTTTGGGGGGAGGGGAGGGAGATGGGGAAGAGAAGTGGGCCTAAGTTACTTGTAGGATACAGAACAAAGCATAGAAACTGTTAAAATATCAGTAATGATTATAATTTATATCAAGAAACCAGGATGGTAAAACTAATAAATGAGTGATTAGTCGCGTTTATATGTAGTGCCATCTGTATAAATAAAATAATAATATAGTAATGAATCCGATGTCCGTGCATCACGTGGAACTACGAGATAATTTTCGATCAGATATTTTTTGTTGTACTTTTTATTTTACGTCTAACATACTTAGCGCTTTTGTAAAAAAATACCAGGATAACTACATTTAACATAACGGTATTACAGCTTTAAGCAAATACCATTATTAGAAGGATTCCATATTCAGCGATACGTATTTTATTGCCGTGGAGTAGTGGGGCAAGCGGAGTGGGGCTATGTTTTTTTCTCTCAACATAAAACATATTTTTAAGATAATAAACGACACAGTGTGTAATAAAAATGTGAAGCTTAAACATTGAAACAAATTCATTTAAATCGCATTCGCAATGACGTTGTTCAATTGTTTTCAAATTTAAAGTCTAATTAATTAAGGGTCTCCGTAAAACAAAGGCACGACCACGGACATCCTGAGATCGCGTGACAGCCGACCGGTGCTAGTTTTACATCAGGCGGTAAACAAATGAGCCTGTTTCAAACACCAAGCCTTGATTGTCTTCGTTGAAACACTGAGATCCGTTAAACTTGGATTAAAATGTCATTTGGGCTAACTTTGTTAATTGTGTTGTTAGATCAAAGATTAGTAGGTTGATGTCGCCTATGTAGTGTAATTGTTAACAGAATTCAAACAAAATATTATTAAAGCTATATCTAATTTTAAAACGTTTAAAAATTTACGATTATAAACTGTCATAGCAAAATTTGTGTTTGGTATTCCTTTTAGTAAAAGTGGAAATGTCTAAACTATAAATTATTTCCCTTAAATATTTAGGGTGTTATTACAAAAAAATTAAATACGTATAGAATACTTGCTTTAAAAAAGTTTGCATACTTACGTATTAAATACACCGCACTCGCCAAACGTTCGACATCTTGCTCTTCTATCTCTGTTTGGTTAGGTTAGGTTAGACTTGCGAAAAAGGATAACACGACCTTGCCGCGGCCGCCATTGGCAAGCGCGGTGCATTTAATACGTAAGTATCCAAACTTTTTAAAGCAAGTATCCAATACGTGTTTAACTTTTTTATAGTAACACGGATAATATCCTGTTTCTCAAAGCTAATCATAATGGTCATCAGCTAAATTTATAGTTATCTTAACGTCGTTGTCAAATTGATTCAAAATTCCGAACATTGATTACTGTAAAATTATAATTTTGATTTGACATAGATATTATTTTTAAGTTTGGTTACATTGTGTATTCATATACAGAATGTAATCAATCAGTTGAACATTCATAACTCATTCTCAACTACTATAGTGCACTACGTTCCTAATTGTTTATTTTACAATGACTTCGATTGAAAACATTACAATGAGAGAATAAATCTCTACAATCTCTGTCCCGGAAAAAGTAGTGTCATAATTATAATTTCATCATCAATGTATACCTAACACTAATACGCTCACCTTTCACAAACATACCTACCCATACCCTCGCTTATAAAACAAAACTTTATACACACACTCACACACTCGCACCCACACACACACCTATACTTGTATCTAGATTTTCGTTAAAGGAAATCTGTTCACTCTCTAATAATAAAAATTGTTATAATTTGTGTACTTCGTAATTGGCGTATTGAATACATTGTATTTTTTTTCTTTATTTAATACACATTGTGAGCTGTGAAGGACAAATATGGAATAAATAAAATAAAATATAAACTTTTGGAATTTGTTCAGAAGTATCAAATAGCTAATGCTTTTAGCAACACCCCGGTTACTTAACAAGGGATTTGACAGCTGATTAATTAATTTTTGCGTTGATTAGCCTTTGATAAAACGAGCGTTAATCACTTCTAGGTCTCGCCAAACTTCTAGTTCATTCCAAAGTAGCGACGCATATATGATTTTCATTTTCACTCAAAGATTATGTTTATGAAATAACGTTATTTATATAAACGTTAGATACTATCTATTTTTATTTACGTTTTGTTTTCTGTACCAAAACTCTCAGTAACTTCAGAGCTAACTAGAAGTTTAATACATACATATGTACATACATACTATACCTATACATCTCTAACTAATATATATGAGAAAAAATAGGGACATTCTTAATAGCATATTAGAGGCATTTGTTACATTCCTAGTACCAAAGTCGGACACGTGATTCGAGCGCAAACACTCATGTCCTGGAAACTTTGACCGCCTACAGAAGTGATTTGATCTCGGGAATCCTCACGTGGAACTCAACAAATATCAGCGACCTAAGAATGAAAATGTCTAGAAATAAATATTCGTTTTCGATTATACATGACCTGAATTTCAGCTAAACTAAAATTTGCGCCTGGGTTAACTTAACTGCCTTTTATGAATAACCTCTTAAATCTATAAACTAAAAAACTTTGCCGATAATACTATTTTAAACCTAGTACTGTGGTTTAGTGCTTGCTAAAACTTAGTTTAAAATTTGATTATTGAAAGCACGGCATTGATTTATCAAAATTTGTATATTATACTAGCGGGCTCGGCGGATATTATCCCGTCCCGATAATTAAAATAAAACCTTGACAAATTATATAACTTTTACATGAATCATTTTATGTACTGATGAAAATGGTGGTAATTTACCAGCAATTAAAAACAACGTTTCAAAAAACAATCCGTTGTATCGAATGTGCAAGTACTATAACGGATTATGTGTTCATACAGACATATTTAATGCAAACATTAAAAAAATTAAGGCACATATTGTATAAGAAACATAGTCGTATTATAGTTATGTATCCCCAATATTTATTTTGCCATCACACTAGGCTAACTGTGGTTATTGTTAAAATTGATAATGTTATGTACAATTTATAATTGGATTTCAGATTAATGTTATAATAGTTTTATTACCCATATAATTTCAATCTGTTATCTGTAATTGTACCTTTTTGTTAAAAATAAAATAAACCGTATGAAAATCAGTTCATTCGTTTTTGAGTTTATCGCGAACAGACAGACAGACAGAAGGTGGTAGAGCCACGCTGTAGCTATTACTAGTTTCAGCATGAATGGGCCGACTCGCCCGGCGTAGTACCACCCTCTCATAGAACACCGACTTAAAGTAACAGTGCTTGCATTGTTGCGTTTCGTTCGGTCAGTGAGAGCGCCGGAGGACCATCTCCTTTCCCCCTTTCCCTTCCCCTCCCCCATACACAGGCTAGCAACGCATTTGCGACGCGCCTGGTGTTGCTAGAGTCTATGGACGGTGGCGATCACTTAACATCAGGTAACCGACTTGTTCGTTTACCGCCTTTTGACATAAAAAAGACACAGACGTGGCAGAGGACTTTGTTTTATAATATGTAGTGATAAGTTTTAGCATTTGATCAGAATCTCATCTGATGTTCTAACAATCTTCTTCTTCCTAGCGTTATCCCGGCCTGGTGCCAGGGTCCGCTTTCCTACTTAGCTTTCTCCACTTTGCCCGGTCTTCGGCATCCTTTTGTGTGAGGTTGTTCGCCTTTATGTCCGCCTTCACCACGTCCAGCCAGCGTTTTTTGGGCCTGCCGCGGGGCCTTGGGCCTTGTACAGTGATGTTGAGACATCTATTTCCGACATAGTCAGGGGGCCTGCGACTTATGTGGCCGTACCAGCGGAGACGAGTCTCCTGCAGCTTGTCTGCGATGTCACGGACTCCAAGACTACGACGGATGTGTTCGTTTCGAATGCGATCTAACCGCGTAACGCCACACATCCATCGTAGCATTTTCATCTCAGTTCATCTCAGTTCTAACAATATGGTAACAATATGGTCTAAGATGGCATAAACACTAAGCCTTAAGGAGACTGTTTCTAAAGTGCAGCGGTCCGAACACACTGATTGATGCTTGGCGATAGATTTTCAACTTTATGGTAATAGCTATCCAGATGGACTTAGAGAAAGCCGTACTACCATGCTATGGCTTCATCATTATATTTTCTTTCAACGAACGTTCAAAATCAGTTGCTAAGAGTCCAACCTACGTCCACCGACACGGTATCTGAACACGCTATCAAGTAAGCCATCATCACCATTTTGCTATATACTTTATATATACCTGTGCCCACGACTTTGTTCGCGTGGAATTTGATGTACAAAACAGATACTAATAAAGTCATCTGAATATATTAGGTCCAATTACTATTTACTTTTCTCTCGTAGTTATGTCGCGTCGTCATTAAAATTACAATAACTTTTGATAAACCTAACCAATTTTAATGAAACAAAGACTAAATATTACTCGATGATATGCTTCATGACTTTACTGAAAAGATTTTATCATGAAGCCAGTGCTTTAGCAGTGATGCATGTTCAAACAAACAAACAGACAGAGATTTCTAAAAATGAGTAGTATGTATTTTATTACTTATTTATAGATATCTGCAACAATTTATTTTTACAAAAATTTAATAAGTACAAACACGTTACATTTACATATATTAATATGTACTAGTGGGCGACCAGTGGTCGACATTCGACCATAGTTCATTGTATTTTAAAATTGAACGTAGAATGAAAAAGGGTAATTGGAACGTAAGAGTAAAATAATACATACAGTCGAGCATAGCAACCTCCTTCACAACCTTTTTTGAAGTCCTTTATTGACAGATGTCAAAATGTATTTTTTATTTACATGTACAACATATACACATATGTTGTGTAAAATTGAAGCAGTAGTGTGAGTAATGCATATTTTAATTAATTTAATGTACTTTTAATGCATTTTATATAAAATAAATAGCTTTCTGCACTTCTCCTCCATATAAACTTTAATTATGCCAAGTTTCACGTTCATCCGTTCGCGCATTTCTCTCAAAAAGGGATACAAAGTTTGGGATTCACGTATTAATATATAGATAGAAGAAGATAGAAGAAGTATGTGACGCCATTTGTACTTTATGTTAATATAAATAAATTAGTTACCTACTTGAAATTTTGATATGTATAATATTTAGATTTCAAAGCCACAATACAAGGGTATACCACAGGGTTTTTTACCTCAAAGAAGCTAAATATACTAAGGGTCGGGACACTATTAAATACGGAACTCTATTATTGCTTTCAAGATACGACTTTCCTTTTTATAATGTCATCCCAAATCTTGTGCGAAAGCGGGTGTAGGTCAACTTCACAAACTAGATGTAAAAAATAAGAATGTCTTCAATTGTATTATAGAGTATTTATTTAAATTAATATTATCAGTAGCATGATATATTAAAATGTAACGTAAAAATTTTTTTAGCGCAAACGAAATTAGGTGCGGTTGTTAGTGTAATATTTTAACAATTTCGTTCTTAGAGTTTTGATATTAATAGAAAACTTTGTTTGAAATATTGTTTAAAATCTGGAGAATTAAGTAATGAAGTTTTTGATACGAATAAAAAGTGCTTAAAGTATTTATCTTGAAAGCTGATACTGTCGCTTACAAAAACAATGTACGAGATTGCGTTTTTTTTTGTATAATTTTTTTGTTACATTATGAAGCTTCACTAACCGGGAAAATTAATCAGCCGACGAGGTTTTTAATAGAATAATTAGATGGAAACAAAATAATAAAAAAGCGCCTTACGTTTAACTTTCCTGTCTAATATTACAACTGCGAATGTGAGTTTGTTTCTCACGCCTTCACACATTAACTATTGAACCGATTAACATGAAATTATGCATACACTTTGTTAGAGATATAGAAAAGTAGATAGGTTATCATTCATCCAAAAAAAAGTCAAATTAGATTAACGCTAGCTAAGCCGCGAGCAAAAACTAGTATGTATATAAACACACCACAGATGGTACAATTTAGACAAAAGCTTAGTCTTGGTTAACTAATAATATATAATGAAGATGGCGCGGCGTTCGCATACCTCAATAATTTGACATGATATTTCCATACATCAAACTACTGTGACATTTTGTTCGAGTCGTTTATAATGGTAATTGTGAGTTGTCTATTCATTCTAATTTCCTTTCAAAGAGTTGTTCACGAGTAATAATATTAAAAGTGAAAACCGTTCCGTACGTCAACTTGGACAGGACTGAGGACTAATGATCGTATACAGTGTAATTAAAATTTCAGTTACTTCGCGAGCTGTTAGGAATTCTCCGAGTGTCTCGGGATAACCAATTTGAACATTTTGAAGGTTGACCTCGGGCGCTGTCGGCAATTTCCGTTTTCCGTTGGCTGTATTTATATTAAGAATTCCATTTATTAGAGTAATTTTAATTTAATTCGAGAGTAATGTTTGTTTACGAATATATGTGAATATTAGACGGTATTAAATAAGAAATGAGATATTGAGTACATGATGAGATTATATCGTTAATATCAAAAGTTTCACATTTAAGTCTTTATATTTAATAGTTTAAGTCGATAATCTTATAAAATTGTAAAGTGATATGAATATGTGACAAAAATGTTTTTTTATTCATTACTTCATTATCATTACATAGTATAAAACAAAGTCAGTAGACAGTAGAGCTGCGTCTGTCTGTCTGTTCGCAATAAACTCAAAAACTACTGAACGGATTTTATGGATTTTATTTTAAAAAGTTCGCAACTTCTTATCTCTGCCGTACCGTGAAGCTGTGGAACAATCTCCCGGCCAGTGTGTTCCCTCCTTCCTATAATATGGGGTCCTTCAAGCGTAACGTGAAGAGACATTTATGCAAGCCGGCATGACAGCGGCGACCGGTGAGTCTCTCGGTGGTCGCCATTGTTTTTAGATTATACTGTGCTCACCATCAGGGACAGTAAAGTCACTTTGACGCGCTACGATAAAAAAAAAATGCGGATTTTACCAGTAGATAAAGTCATTCATGAGGAAGGTTTTGTTATATAATTTGTCAAGGATTTTTGTATAATCAGGTCGGGACAACGTCTGCCGAGCCCGTTAGTATATTAATGACACTAGTAGTATAATATGTGTGATATATATATTATTTTTTTTCGAACTGATTACGCTATTGACCTATGAAGGTCTTAACAGCTTCACCGTACTACATATGTGTGATATAAATTAATGAAATTGGTCTTGTCAATTGCCTTTCACACATCAGCTTCAACTCATTCTATATTATCAAATACGTAAAACTTCAATTTAATGTTGAAATAGTAAATAAATCATTATTTAAAAAGGTTGTAGGCTGTTCTTTTAAATATTTGTAATAACATGGAAGTTAAAAATTAAAAAAAAAGGTGTACGTGCAAATATTTTATTCAATCATTTTATTTCCTCACGTTTGGATTTTGAACTGAAAAAGCTTTAAAAGTTTTTATTTTACCTACAGAATATTCAACGGCTTGCGTTAATTGAATCGGTTTAACTATTTTCAGTGAAAAGAGTTTACAGTTATTCAGAAATATAATTTAACATGGTAACTGCTATGTAATCTTCAATTTATTAATTTCTATTTCTGAACTTCAATTCATTTTATTGCTTATTTTATGATAATATTCTTTTTTCATAATAAAAATATTTAACATTGGTTTTGTATGAGATATAATTACTTGTTTGGTATATTAATTTACACTGTTCGTAATAAAATATCTATTTTATCAGACATTCTAACACAAATAATGCAATTGACAACGTCGGATAGTAATAATGCAGACGACAAAAGAACTAAAGTTTTTCAATTGAATACAAATCCGCCCACATTGCCTGTATGACCCCCGTGACAACAGGGCTCGCTACGTCATTCACCGGTCCAAGCAACAATGGATCGCACCGGTAACAATAACATAACCCTTTGTCCGTTCACCGGCGGTCGCTTGGTGCAATGTGGCAGCCTTGACTCCCGCACAATTTACCCTTTTGCTCCCACTTAAATACTGTCCAAGTAATCTTTGTGTAAGCAAAAATTTTCTAAAGAATGTGCTAACTATATTTGGATTAAAATAAATATAGACCAGTCTGTTTATTTGAAATCTTACATTACAAATCTGTTTCATATTCCAAAGAACGTAGGGTACTTTATGTACCTTGAAGATGCCTAATGTTCTCTTTCACATATTTGTACACCTTAATTATAATTATTAGTTATTATGATTTAATTGTATTTCAAATCGCAAATATTAATTATAATGACAGATATTCCCATAAATATCCAGTCTTAAGACAATTATTTCTTATTTTAGACATTATGTACCTTGTTAAATGTATTTTTTTTAAATACATATGTTGTCTAGTCAACTAATAAATCACAGTACATTCTGAGTGCTCAGTGTCACAGAAAAGACAGGTTCACCGCAAAAACAACGCATTCTTGAGTTCTTTTTATTTTTATTAATCGAATGCATTGTTCTGTTGTTACTTTGGAGAAGTTGAGAAATTAATAGAAAGATGACTGTCAAATAATTTACTTTACGATTTCTATTTGCTTCTCAAAGAAAAATATGTAGGTTTGTTATATTTTCTATAGTAGCTTCATCTTAAGAACACTCGAGAATAATCAGGCCATCTTAGGTTTTATGTTTATGTTGAGAATATGACAACAGATCTACTGCCGTATTAAGTAGTATAGATTTTTTGAAGTCATACTTCTCTTGGCGTGGGAAAAATGATGAGAGTACATTTTTACGATGCGCGCGCACACCGTCACGAAGAACCGTCAGTCACCCTGAAGTTAACTATATTCAAGTTTTTCTATTGTTAGTGTCGTTTTTTCTATAAACGTAGAATAAGGTGAAAGATAAAATTTTTGAAAAGATTTTTATCTCTTTACGCCAAAGAACTATAACTTCTAACGCGTGTACATAAGTACACGCACACTTTTTTTTTTAATAATATGATTTAGGCTTATTAATGTAAGCTTTTGAAAAACCGAGAAGGTAATTTAGTAAACTAAGAAATTCATTTGTGCTAATTAAAGAAGAATAACTCCTCTATAGTCAGTAAAAAACGATTATAATAGTTCCATTATTTACAGTGCAACGAATTTAGTGAGATTAATCACTTTACGGAAGGTTAATCCCCAAATCGTTTTGACATTAACGAGAAAGAATTCTCAAGAGAACCCTGTCTTTTAGATTATGATATAACGAGACGTACCTGGTTACATATAGTTAAAGAACATTTTTTTATGTAATAGGAGGCAAACGAACAGACGGGTAACATTATGTTAAGTGATCACCGCCGTCCATAGACACTAGCAACACCAGGGGAGTCGCAATTACGTTGCCAGCCTGTGTTTTGGGGGGCAGGAGGAGAGGGGAGGGGGAGAAGAGAGGTTTGAGAGGAAGGGAGATGGTCCTCCGGCGCTCTCACTGACCGAACGAAACACTACAATGCCAACACTGTTACTTCACGTCGGTTTTCAGTGAGAGGGTGGTACTACACCGGGCGAACCGACCCATTCAATGCTAAAACCAGTAATGGCTCAGCGTGTCTCTATCACCTACATAAATACATACCATATATTTCTTACATAACTTTTATATACTGATTATAGGAGATACCATTTTCCGCAAAAACTTCGATAATCATAAAGTATTCCATCTACAATTCTTAGTTATATAAAAGACACAATTTATATCGTACGTGATATGGGAAACAAACTTTGCATACGTAAAAACAATCCCGCATATTCACGTCGATCGTACATTAGTTATGCGTACACTTATATGTAAAACATCGATGGATTTTTGCTGAAACTGAATATATAATTTCATTTGTAAGAAGTTCGAATATTTCTTCTACAAGAATTATTTTATTTTAGTGAATATATATACGGAAATGTCGTTTAAAACCTACTATTTACATTTAACAATGAAAAGAGATTATTTATGACATCAAGAATATTTAATTAAACATAAAATTTATCATTACATGGTATAAAATATAGTCCCCTACCGCGTCTCTCTGTATGTTCACAATAAACTCAAAAGCTACTGAACGGATCTTCGTGCGGTTTTCACCAGTGGATAAAGTGATTCATGAGGAACGTTTTGGTATATGATTTGTCCAGGATTTTTATAATCAGGCCCGGACAACATCTGCCGAGCACGCTAATTAAAGCATATAATGTACCAAGGCAACAGACACAGTCTTTTTTCATTGTTTCTGAGATCGTAAGTATATATTTGAACGTAATGGTACTCGGTTTTATGGACGATGCTTTCAGAATGTTTAACATAACTAATATAATAAAGACAAGAAATAGGAAAAACAATTAAGTACATGTTTCTATCAACACCTATCTAGTTAATTGTGTTAGTCAGTTAAAGTAGCATTTGAAAATATTCTATCATTAAGTGATGGCTGAATTATGGCATTATTTTACTAGAAATTTAAATCTATACTAATCTTACAAAGCTGGAGGGTTTGTTTGAACGCGCTAATCTCAGGAGTCCCTTAGTAGTTACTGTAGTCAGAAGTTACTGGTCTGATTTAAAAAAAAATCTATCAGTGTTAGATAGCTCATTTATCGAGAAAGGCTATATATAGGTTATATGCAATCACGCTAAGATCAATAGGAGCGAAGCATCAATGAAGAATGTTTTAAAATCGGGTTATGTTTTCCTTTTGAGAGCTTATCTGCGTGTTAACGTTAGCTCATAGTAACTATTCCACGCACACGAAGTCAAGTTAACAGCTAGTGCATTATAAAATCGAAAAATATTTTCGTTTCGAAAAATGGTTTAAAAAAATACCTATTGATTTATTTAGGAAATCACAGAGATTCGCCTCAAAAAACAGCGCGCAAAAACTACTGGATAGGTTTCAGTAACTTATGTTAGGTCTACTTCTTTGCTTATCTAGAATAAGAATTATTACGATATTTTAATGGATATAAAATTATTACAATTTTGAGAAAGTACGATTGTTGAAAGCACTCCAAAAAATAGAATAAGCAACATAAATAAAGTCGTGGACATTATTACCTAGTTTAGAAATTGAATTTAAAAGTAAAAATCTTTTGTATTGAATATAGACAAAGTTTACAGTTAAAATTTTATGAAGTGACAAATCCGGTCACCGAATGCAAAATCCATATAGAAGTTCTATTTCCAACACAAAATTCGGCCCGCAGCGCGGAATCTCGTTTGCAAATAGCGTACGTTCTCGATCGATTTGCTCAATAAAATGTACGTAACTTTATTACTAGTGTGGACGTTGAATGATTTATTGGCAGTCGGTTGTGACCTGTCGGAACACGTCACACTTCGAATTTCACGTTTCACAATAGCGCAGCAAACCAACCAATCGAGGAACTGTTTAACATTATGCCTGTAGCTGCTTTCCATCATCGCACTGCTCGTCGTCGGCAGGGAATTCATCCCCATACATTGGAACCGAAATGGTCTCGGACGGTCCGGTTTCAAAGGGGTTTCCTTCCACGAGCGATCCGGTTGTGGAATGAGCTTCCTGCTGAAGTTTTTCTTAAAGACTACAGTATGGGGTGCTTCAAGGGGAAAATAAATAGGTTACTTAAAGGTCGCCAACGCGCATGTAACGCTTCTGATGTTACAGGCGTCCATAGGCTGCGGTGACCGCTTTTCATCAGGCGGCCCGCATGCTTGTTTGCTACCGAAGTAGTATAAAAAAAAAACCAGCAATGTATATACAAGATTCCTTATCGAACGGTACTGAATTAACTGAATAGCTGCAGCCCTACACGTTACCGGTTCTACCCATAAAATAATGATTACTTGCCCAGAAGACTACTTGCGTGTTCAAATACCATGTCACCAATATAGGTTTCGGTTTTTTTGAATACTTTATAGGTTCATATGCTTTATCAGAATGTCATTTGATGTTAAATGTGGTCTAGGATGGTAAATACACTGAACCTAGAGAAGGCTGGTTCTCTAGTGCATCTGCCGGAACACATCAATAAGTGCTTAGCGACAGGTTCTGCTCTTGAATATAAGTCGTCTTTTAGTATTATCGTACTTACCATCTTAGACTATATCATCATTTAATATTACATAATATCGTGATAAAACACTAAAGCCTATGTATATAAAAAAACATTTAATTCTGCCGTTATACGTGTATCACTCATAAACTACTGCATAGATTTTGTTTATTTGTACATTGTGTATGGCGGCATTTTTTTTAATTCGCCATTTTATTTTTATATCACTTACGTGTATTGTCATCAGAATTTAAAAAGCATTTAATTAACAAATTTTAAATCAGCTTGCAAGAAACATTGTGTTAGAGGTAGAGCCACGCTATTACTGGTTTCAGCATGAATGGGTCGGCTCGTCCGGGGTACTACCACCCTCTCATAGAAAACCGACGTGAAGTAACAGTGCTTGCATTGTTGCGTTACGGTTGGTCAGTGAGAGCGCCGGAGGCCCACTTCCCTTCCCCCTTCCCCGTCCCCTGCCCCCCTCCTCCCTCCCCGTCCCCCAAACACAGGCTGGCAACGTACTTGCGACTCCTCTGGTGTTGCAAGTGTCTATGGACGGTGGTGATCACTTAACATCAGGTGACCCACCTGTTCGTTTGCCTCTTATGATATAAAAAAAAAACAAATATTGCTAAGTAATGAACGTTTGTAATAAATATAGGAACTCCTATTAGGTGAGAATTTTAGAAATTTATTTTTGAAATACGTAAAAGTTGTTATTTTCCTCAGCTATATTCAGTATCCCTAGCCTGCACTGGGGAAAATTTATGACATAAATCTCCAGAGCGGACGTCAGGGCTTACATAAAACTATGAAACTATATATAATGCTGTGATAGCTTCCAAAGATTACCGTAGTAATAAATGCACTATAATATTAAACTCAATTAGATGAAAATGTTACAGTATCGGTAATAAAACACCGTACCTTGGGATAATAAATCAAGCTCTTCATCACGGGTAGTATTCTTTTTTATTTATAGACTAGCTTATACGTAAATAGATATAGATTAACGAAAATATAAAATCTAATAACGCGAAAATACGGTTAGCATTAAATAGAATACTACACGATGTGCAATACAAAACAATGCGATATAAAATGTTGTTTTGCAATTCAAATAACAAAGTAACCCCTTGTTACAAAATAATATTGTAACTGTGTCGTATTGTCGGAGATTATACGTAAGGAAAAAATATGTCCATTAGTTTTTGAAAGAAGCGCGTACAGCGACAGTCCACCACCATTTTATTTAAACTAAAAATTAAAATACGTCATATAATAGTGCTTGAAATACGGAAATACCGGACAACAAATTGAAACACCACGTCAAGCTGATTTTACTATAAAAATTATAGGATTATTTTATGGACGATAGATATATTTGGCAATGACCCTGTCTCTGTAAATCCATTACAAATAGTAAGCAATAACTATGTATTAGCATAGGTTTAATAAAAATATATAAAAAAAGAATTTAAACCCGATCAAGTCTCTTACCGACTCTTATCGATGACTGGATTGTTTTCCGAGCAGGCCGTGGTATTACCAAGCGCCTTCTCAGAGCCTAAATTGTATAATTTAATTTTAGATTAATCGATCTACACCTTATTTAAGTTTTCAGTGAATTGTTTATGTTTTGAATCCTTCGCCAAAATATCACAAAATATGTAATGAATGAGTATATGAGTATGAGTGACCTAATTTTTAAGGTAAAATATATATTTAACCTATGAAAATACAATAGAAATAGTATCCGTTTACATTCAAATTCAATATAAAACCTAATAGTGCCACCTAATAGTGAATTATATTAAAAATCATAAAAGCTATCTCAATATAAAAGGCATAAATGTTCCGACTTTCATGGTTATCGGTCAAACGGTGTTCGAGTTTATTAATCTCGGATATATCAATATACGTTTATATATACTTTTGCTATGCTTTTGCTTGTGGCTTCGCTCGCTGCCATTAATGTAGGTTTGACATATCCCTCGGAAAGTATTATTTTTTGGATGTCGTTATCTGTACTCCAGACAACGTGTAAGCGAAATTTCATGATGATTGGTTAAATAATTAAGCACGTCCGTAGTTAGGGGAAGGCTGCAATACCAAAAACTTAAATAAATTATTATAATTAAATTGTTTGTTCATAGTTTGAGATAAAAATGTAGCAATAGGTATGTACATTTTTCCGAACATACCACAGTTTGTGATATTCGAAGGCAGATAAATTATGATAAATTTTTTACTTCCGCCCTACCTGTAACCGATGCTGCTCTACCTCAAATTCGACTCTAGCTACAGCCCTGTAATTAAGACATGAAAGCGTAAAGTTAATCCCACACCTGCGTGTATTGGCACGTAGTGCTGTCTATGGTCACACTAAATGCAGATGTGGAAAGACATTATCGTTATGCGTTACGAACTATCGGGCTGCATGACGATATACACAACACGATAACTGGACTGGCGGTTTTTACACACATCAAAGGAGTTTAGCGGACGCTGATGTCTAATCATTGGAAAGACACATTTATCGGAATGATTTTTGAGGTTAATTTTAGCGCGACAAGTAGTCGAAGCTTCGTTTCGCAGATATGGGTGTAGCATTAGAAACAAACTCACGTTCGCATTTATACATTAGCAGGGATAGATATTGTTTTGAAAGATGTGAATTTAGATCTTCTATTATCAATTGATTATTCTACAGCCTTAGATAGAAAGAGTAAAGCGGATTTCTCCCTACTTTTACAACGCTATTTCGCTTACTTCTGATTAATTAATCCTCTTATACAACCGCGCCGGTATCAAAGGATTTTTTCTAGGGTTAGTGCTTTTTATTTAAGGTATATTTCTTTTTTCTACGTATTTAGAAAAACATTAATCATTTACATATTAACGGTGTAATTTAAGAATGAGATATTTCTGCTCATGACATTGCTCGAATCTATTCATTTTACGTTGGTTTTATACTTTCCATAACATATGAGTGTTGCACTAAAAAGGTTAATAAAGTTTATAGAAAGAGAATAGAGCTCCCACACGTATATCCGAAGTTGGTGACAACATTCAGTTATCAGTTAAGTACTCATTTCTATTGTACTTATATATCTTAAGCTTCATTTCAAACCGAAAATTATCATACTTAGGCCATATATTTCTAAATTTAATTAGCAAGTATGGAGTGTAGCTCTATTACTGACAGCAATATGTTCTAGGAATCATCTAGATATTTTGCTAAGTAAATCAGGATTGGTGTAATAAAAATAATATAATGACAACAACTAGAATATAACATTTCATACAAATACTATATGTATATGATAAACTAAACAATATGATACGTCTATACCCATAACATACATATGAACTATAAAAGATAATTCATGTAGTAAAGATTACATAATATGCAAATAATATTATTATAACAGAGAACGTATTTGCATATTGTTACACTAATCACGTATAGTGTCGATGCAGTCAGGAATGGCAATAAACACATCGTAGATACTTTCACTGTTTATTTGGCCAGAGCTTCGCCTTACAATAACTTCCACATAGGAGTGCGCCCAGATCAGCGACATCTTGCCCTTTATATGCCTCCGATGTAGTCTCACACCGGAATGAATAATGAACAGCCGATATCTTCCACCAATAGCGTTCGAGGTCAGTAGTAACACCCCGGTAGAGTCAATAGCGCGGTATCGCAGGTCAATAGTGGTCCCCCGGGTGGCGTTGTAGTCTCGCCTCTCGGGTGTGTCACGGTACCGGACGTAGACGTTAACACTCGGCCATCCTGCAAATGCCGTGTCCCACGGCGGTCACAGTCTATTTCCACATACATCCCTATCCTGAAAAGAATATAATACGAGTAACTTGCTTTATGACACCGATAATACATGACCAAGATGATTCAGTCAATTCCGATATATCCATTTATCACATCAAAGTATTATTCACATAGTACATAAGACAGACATATTATTCACATAGTACATAAGACAGACATATTATTCACATAGTACATAAGACAGACATATTATTCACATAGTACATAAGACAGACATATTATTCACATAGTACATAAGACAGACATATTATTCACATAGTACATAAGACAGACATATTATTCACATAGTACATAAGACAGACATATTATTCACATAGTACATAAGACAGACATATTATTCACATAGTACATAAGACAGACATATTATTCACATAGTACATAAGACAGACATATTATTCACATAGTACATAAGACAGACATATTATTCACATAGTACATAAGACAGACATATTATTCACATAGTACATAAGACAGACATATTATTCACATAGTACATAAGACAGACATATTATTCACATAGTACATAAGACAGACATATTATTCACATAGTACATAAGACAGACATATTATTCACATAGTACATAAGACAGACATATTATTCACATAGTACATAAGACAGACATATTATTCACATAGTACATAAGACAGACATATTATTCACATAGTACATAAGACAGACATATTATTCACATAGTACATAAGACAGACATATTATTCACATAGTACATAAGACAGACATATTATTCACATAGTACATAAGACAGACATATTATTCACATAGTACATAAGACAGACATATTATTCACATAGTACATAAGACAGACATATTATTCACATAGTACATAAGACAGACATATTATTCACATAGTACATAAGACAGACATATTATTCACATAGTACATAAGACAGACATATCACATAGTACATAAGAAGACACATTATTCACATAGTACATAAGAAGACACATTAGACACATAGTACATAAGACACATTATTCACATAGTACATAAGACACATTATTCACATAGTACATAAGACACATTAATCACATAGTATATACGGCA
>MU159029.1:42978-69524 GCA_015888305.1 Antheraea pernyi
AGGTACAGCAAACAGTAACCACGTTGTAATTCATATAGTTCATACCTGCAAAAGATAGTTATATACCTGCGAAAGATTACCTGTAAAAGATAACCGTAAATACCTGAAAAAGATTTATTCCTGCATTAGAAACTGCGATACGTAGTAATCACACAGTAATCACACAGTAACCACTTAGTAATCACACAGTAACCACTTAGTAATCACACAGTAACCACTTAGTAATCACACAGTAACCACTTAGTAATCACACAGTAACCACTTAGTAATCACACAGTAACCACTTAGTAATCACACAGTAACCACTTAGTAATCACACAGTAACCACTTAGTAATCACACAGTAACCACTTAGTAATCACACAGTAACCACTTAGTAATCACACAGTAACCACTTAGTAATCACACAGTAACCACTTAGTAATCACACAGTAACCACTTAGTAATCACACAGTAACCACTTAGTAATCACACAGTAACCACTTAGTAATCACACAGTAACCACTTAGTAATCACACAGTAACCACTTAGTAATCACACAGTAACCACTTAGTAATCACACAGTAACCACTTAGTAATCACACAGTAACCACTTAGTAATCACACAGTAACCACTTAGTAATCACACAGTAACCACTTAGTAATCACACAGTAACCACTTAGTAATCACACAGTAACCACTTAGTAATCACACAGTAACCACTTAGTAATCACACAGTAACCACTTAGTAATCACACAGTAACCACTTAGTAATCACACAGTAACCACTTAGTAATCACACAGCCACGTAGTAATCACACAGCCACGTAGTAATCATATATAAGTTCATCATACCTGCGAAACATAACCGTGAAGGGATACAGCAATACCACAAAGTTCGGCATCCATCAGTGAAACATGACGCTGCTTCGCTCCATAAAACTTCCTTTTCTTTATAACGCGATATGTAGGCTTCCCGATCAAATGATACCACAAAGTTATTCTTGACACAATCTCGTTCCGTGAGAAAAAACATCTTTCTTGCGATTTGTACGTTTCTTCAGATTTTACTGTATTGCAGTTTTTGTTCTCCTACCCTTAGAGTTATGGCACGGACGTTTAGGTAATCCCACTTCTGATTTGTTACACTAATCACGTATAGTGTCGATGCAGTCAGGAATGGCAATAAACACATCGTAGATACTTTCACTGTTTATTTGGCCAGAGCTTCGCCTTACAATAACTTCCACATAGGAGTGCGCCCAGATCAGCGACATCTTGCCCTTTATATGCCTCCGATGTAGTCTCACACCGGAATGAATAATGAACAGCCGATATCTTCCACCAATAGCGTTCGAGGTCAGTAGTAACACCCCGGTAGAGTCAATAGCGCGGTATCGCAGGTCAATAGTGGTCCCCCGGGTGGCGTTGTAGTCTCGCCTCTCGGGTGTGTCACGGTACCGGACGTAGACGTTAACAATATATATACACAAATATTATAAAAATAAAGAGATTGTTTGTATAAGCGCATTGAAACTACCAGTGAGATTTGATAAAATCTATTTGCATTTTGTAGCCTATTTTTTTAGGACGGTCATATACTATCTAGTATTATGTTATGGCTCTTAGAAACGGAACAATTACCATACAAAGAGTACGTCAAGGGAAAACGAAGTAATAGTACGGGTGAGGCGTATGGTGCGGTGCGGGGTATATGCGACGGAATGTCCGTCCAGCGAGAACCGAGCAATAACATAAGCCGAACTGTGAATGCCTATGTCAGCCTCTTTATGGAAGAGTCGTGTTTTATACAGAAATTGTCTAAAATTATCTAACTGCTTTGAAGTACGCCAATTTTTTTTTAATTCAGGTGCGAATTATTGTTGTATTCCAGCTATTATATAATATCAAAGTGACAATGAGTATTCCTTCACCGACTTATTAAATATACAGATCCATTACAATATACTTTATACTCGTGACAGGCTTGTTCGGAATCGCCGTTATGACTTTCTCTTTATTAACCAGTCAGTATACAAAAGGAACGAATATATCCAAGAATTTCAATTCAAAATTTATATCTCACTTTGTAAGACATCTAAAAAATGTAATCAAAGAATACGACCTCGGGTTTGTTTAACATAAACGCTATAGTAAAACCCGAGACCGAGATGTCTGCGGGATGACATCAGACATTAAAACACCCCATACTGGAACTATACAAATAACCTTCACAATATAATGGGTCAAACTTCGCAATCGAGTCACGTTTGCGACCATCAACGGAGCTCTGATAGTCACGAATCCAGCATTTATTTAATTAAAACATAAGAGCAAACTTGCAGAACTAATCACATAGTTTAGCTTATACAATAAAGGGGTATTTTGAGTAAAGCTGCGCTATCAAAATGAAAACGTTCAGTGAAATATTCGAATAATTTCAAAGATTTTCTCCTCTAAAATGTTTATGCAAAACGTTGGGGGTTTCGGTTATTTTCTTGTATCAGGACCGACGTACCACTTTAGTTTTGATATTTTAGTAATGACTTTTGGCAATGTACGTTGTTTATTATTAAACGTGAGTTTCCGTTGATTCCCTTAGTTCAAAACTTCCACTATTAGCTGTTATTGCAGTATCTATGGATTATCAGTTTTATAGAGATATCATTATTCTCCATAAATTTCATCTATACCTCTTCCTATTTTAATTTAAACTCTTAGGAAAACTAAACAAAAATTAATCTAATAACGTATTTAGACATGAACGAAGGCATTTTAAGTTTCAACATCTAGCTATTAGAAAGTATAGAGTACAAAGAAAGAAAAAAAAAATAGGACTCAGAAGTTATTTGAGCTATATACATATCTCCATAGTTTCTATGACTTATTTATTTATATTATACTGCCTTTTGCCTGCGGTTTCGTTCATGTAAATATAAATTGGACCTATATCTCGGAAACAGATACCCTATGCCCCTTTTTGTACCCCTAACAACGTATATACAAAATGTAATTATAATCATTTGAGTAGTTAAAACGACAAAGCGTAACAAGCAAACTGAGATTCGCATTTGTAATATTAGTTAGAATAGCTGTGCCTGCGACTTCATTCAACGGTAGTCCGGTGAAACTGTTAAGACCTTGCTAGGTCAATAGCATAGTCAGTTCGAAAAAAAAGACTTCATACAATTATTTGTATAAGATGTTTGAAGTATTATAATTGAAGTTATGAATAAATAACTCTTAAAACAAATCTTAAAACCAATCATACGTAAGTAATTGCCAATAAAGCCCTTGGCTGCAACACGTTCCATCTGGAAGTCAATTGATAAAGAACCATAGTAAGTTACTCAAACTTCGAAAACTTTAAGTTAAGATTTCCATTCCATTTCCATGAGCCAATTTTGTTTCAATATAATATATATGTTGGTATAAGCTACACTTAAGTTATCTGACAAAGCCCAATGAAAAATCCTTTACAAGTTATGAAGATTAGCATTTTACAATATTTTATCACAAGAAAATAAACTGTCCTCCAAGGAAATATCAAATATATATTTCGAAGCTGAGTACAAAAATTTAGTAAGTTTCATAAAGTAGATTATGAAAAAAAAACGATAACTTCGCATTTAAAATTTGATTTTAAATACAAGTTTGATAAAAGTAACTTTTCAGTACCATCTAAAGGATAATTTGAATAAAATCCTTGATAATAATACAACATGCAGTCAAAACTATCTGTTATGAAAGCGATCCTAAATTGGCGGTTTCATTTCCACGGATTTGCGTAAAAACTCGAACACAGCACGAAACAAGTACAGGCGGTATTGTTGAAAAATTTTTCAGTGTTTAAAGACAAAACACATTCATCTCGCCTACTAAAGTCGACGTTTCCAGTATTTCAGCAGCCGGATACACGAATGGGGTAAATTGTACGGATATCAAAGCGACGCTGCATCGAGGAACGTGGAGAGCAGACAAAGGGCGATGTTATTGCTCTCGGTGTGAACCATTGTATCTGGCGGTCATGATGGAGTAATATCGACCGGCACTCGACACATATTAATAATTCAGCTCCGGTTTTATGATTTATTCGTTATAGTTCAATAAGTGTACAATGTACAGCGTACACAATGAGTGAATTTTCGTCGTATGTCATGTTTGTACAAGTTTGAATCCTACAACGTGCTTGAACTCTCAATGCAGGCAAATAACGTAATGAAATCATTGTTTCTAATGGTAGAACGTTTTCTAAAATCAGTCCCTGGGGAGGGCTACTGTGTTGAAATTGAATTTTTTTTATGTCAATAGGCTGCAAACGAACAGTTGGGTCACCTAATGTTAAGTGATTACCACCATCCATAGACACTAGCAACACCAGAGGAGTCGCAAGTGCGTTGCCAACCTGTGTGTGGGGAAGGGGTAGGGAAGAAAAGGGAAGGGAAAGGAGGTGGGCCTCCGGCGCTCTCACTGACCGCACGAAACGTAACAATGCAAGCACTGTTACTTCACGTCGGTGTTCTGTGAGAGAGTGGTACTACCCCGGACGAGCTGACCCATTCATGCTGAAACTAGTAATAGCTACAGCGTGGTTCTACCACCTTCTAAACTTGTGACTAAGCACCTATAATTGAATAGGCAATATTTAATATAATTTAACACGTAATAGGCTACAAAATAACCCATCATTATCACTTTTCATTCATATTTTCTTATTTCTAGTACGAACAAAGATAAGGACAGACCGCACAAACATCTAACGACAGTCATCTCTAAGGACAGTTATCTCCAGACACGATTCTCAAACAAAAATCTAGTTTAAGTCTATCTGACGAACTATTTCTTTTAACATAAGTTCTTTACATTGCGTATTATGTTTTTTAATACACTTCAATGAGTATATAACATTTGTTTATTTTATCTAATAGATCAAACACTCATTTGATACTATCCTTACAATATTATACATTGGAATGTACGTTTGTTTACTTGTTTCACTTTCACACATTAATTACTTAACCCAGGGCACTAAAAAGAACATACGATCCATCTAGAAAAAATATGTTAAGTCTACATTAAAGCGAGGGAAGCCGCCAGCATATACCAGTTACTAATACTTGCTCACCGAAAAGAATATAACAAACGATATTCAGTATGAAAATTGTCAGTGGTAAATAACATCCATTTGTTTACGTAAAATAAGAAGAAAGATATCCGTATGCAATTTTATTCCTCTCCCCTAACTGGGTTGCGACAGTAACGTCAGATAGAGCCATTCAATGTTATGGCATCGCCCTGAACATATCTCTATTGTTATTGTCGAACCCTTTGAAAATTCGAGATTTCCTGAAAAAATGTATAAGGCTGCTTTATGCTTTATATCATACTTGTTATAATGGATACATTAGAAACAATATTAAATGTATTAATAATGTATAGACACTAGCTTCTCCCCGCGTGGAATAGTTTGGGTTAACGGTAACACGCAGCGAGAACTTTCAAAAGGAAAAAATAACGATTTTGAAACATTCTTCATCGGTGCTCAGCTAATTGGTCTTAGCGTGATGAGGTGGGCCTATAGGTTTCCTCGATAAATGAGGTATCTAACACGGAAATACTTTTTCAAATCAGACATGCAGTTCAAGATTAGCCGGTACAAGCAAACAAACAAACCCTCCAGCTTTATAATATTACATTACATAGCGCTACAGGAATTTCAATATAAAATATAGCAAACATAATAAAAAAGACGCACCGTCACGGGCGTAGCCCAATTAGTTACATGGTACTAACAAATGTATAACATCTTTGTCGATATTTTTCTTTAACTAATAAGTTATAGTTTCATAAAATAAATTCTATTATTTCCTGAGAAATTAATATTTAATAATAATAAAGATTATTCACGGAAATTTTGTCGATCAGATAAACACTCTGTATTTAAAGAACACAACCAAGATGGTGAAACGACAACACGTTAATGAACAGACGAGAGAGCGATTGATTATTTGGGATACCTCGCGAAATTAATCATTCGGTAGGGGCATGTCAACCCAAAGCAAAGATCAAAAGCGCGAGCTAACACACCTGTGGCGCCATCTCATAAAAATAAAATTAAACATTATTAATGTAAGATGAAATGTATTCGAGTCACTTTTGACTCGAATAGAAATTGTGCTGGAATCAGTAAAGCGTCTAGACGTAGTATTATATTACCGTCTAGACAAAAGTAATAAATTACATATTTTATTTGATTTATTCCTGGTAAATTAATATTGTGGGTCTGACTGGTATGGAAGTGTTGTAAGTTAAAATTCTCCCACGCTTCGATTGATAGATATACGAAGTAACTAGAAAATACTCGTCGCAGAAAAGAATTTTCATCATAAAATTCAAACAATATAATAAATCAGTTTTTGCTCACAATTCTTTTTTTTATGCCAAAAGGAGACAAACGAACAGATGGGTCACCTGATGTTAAGTGATCACCACCGTCCATAGACACTAGCAACACCAGGGGAGCCGCAAGTGTGTTGCCAGCCTGTGTTTGGGGGAGGTGTAGAGAAAGGAGAAAGGGGAAGGAAAAGAGGGAAAGGAGGTGGTCCTCCGGCGCTCTTACTGACCGAACGAAACGCAACAATGCAAGCACTGTTACTTCACGTCGGTGTTCTGTGAGAGGGTGGTCCTAACCCAGGCAAGCCGACCCATTCATGCTGAAAGTAGTCATAGCTACAGCGTGGCTTTACCACTCTGTTCTAGTGAATTTTTCGAACTAACTACGCTATTGGACTTGTAATAAGGGCTTTACAGCTTCACCGGACTAGTTTCACTGACAATTATGTAGATTTGACCTGCGACTCGGGATCAGTTTAAGGTACTCCTTTTCTGTACCCCTTACAACTTGTGTGCAAAATGTCATGATGCTCATATTACTCATTGTCAAGAAGTGAAAACCGACCTACGTGAAAATTTGCATACATGTGTCAGTTGTACAGATAAGAGTATAGGGTACCAATTCAACCAAAAAAACCCGCAAAGCCGCTGACAAAGGCTAGTATAATATAAATGTAATGCTTAGTGATTTCTTTGCAGTAAAGCAAGGCAGCCCTACGCCAGATGGTAAGCTCAGTACGATGAAAGAACAATTTCAGCAAACAAGACAAGGCACTACATTGTCGATTGTCAACTAGGAATATGCTGACTGGGCTGTAATGACTGTGTGAAAATGAGTCACTGTGACATGTTAATTACCATGTAAATGGTGTTAGGATACTAGCTTGGTAAAGATTCCAACCACCTTCCTTATTTCATCATATCAGCATGTAAGAGACACTGCATGGCTCCTTTTTTCCCCTTTCCCTTCCCCTTTCTCCTTTCCCTAACCCATACACAGGCTGGCAACGTACTTGCGACTCCCCTGGTGTTGCTAGTGTCTATGGACGGTAGGGATCACTTAGCATCAGGTGACCCACATGTTCGTTTGCCGCCTTTTGACATAAAAAAAAAATGGCCACGGGCCTCTTCCAAAAGGAACGATAGACGTAATCGCTACGCCAGTCGACGACGTATTAGAGTTTTCAAACTCCGAGAAATCCACAACTCTATACTTTTCCACATACGAAGGTGCTAGAAGAAAACTTCTCAGGTTTAGGTTTCCTATTTCCTCACCGTGAGCCGATAATGTCACTAAATTAAATTAGTAAATATACGCGAAGTCCGAAGACATTGACATTCCAACGATAAAACTTCTTAAATACCACGAATTCCTGTGGTTTACTGATATCAGTTGAATATGGAACTTGATACACCAAAGCATACCACCATAACGGATGTTACACCAGGTATATTGTAGACAAAATTGCCGCGTCCAAGAAATAACAAATAACAATGAGTCTTACATCCAAAGCCTTATCCGATATCGCTGTCCTTGAAAACAAGAACAAAGTAAATCTTCAAAGTAGATATAATAGTCACCCATAATTAAACAATGGAACCTTACCTATGTTAGAAGATAGCTACTGTTATCACGCTATAATTATATTATTCACGTTTAACTGTTTCGGTAGATAAGGAGTTGGACGTGATAGGTCGTATCAGCTCTCGTATAATTTAGTCACACTGTATATTATCTCCTATATCAAAATATATGTATAATCTACATATAATTACATAGAATTTTCTATATTATAATGTAATATGGGAAATACAACGTCTGTGTATACATGTTAGGGAAACGAACTGGTGGGTCATCTGATGTTAAGTGATTACCATCGTCCATAGACACTTGCAACACTAGAGGAGTCGCAAGTGCGTTGCCAGCCTGTGTTTGGGGGGAGGGTAGGGGGAAGGGAAGTGGGCCTCCGGCTCTCTCACTGACCGAACGAAACACAACAGTGCAAGAACTGTTACTTCACGTCGGTTTTCTGTCAGAGGGTGGTACTACACCGGATGAGCCGACCCATCATGCTGAAACCAGTAATAGCTTCAGCCTACGCTAAAAAGAGCTACCTCTTTTTTTTTCTTTTTTTTTAGCACGGCAAAATGACTGCACTGTGTCTGATGGTAAGCACAGAACAATCCAAAAACAATGGCGACCACCGAGTGACACACTATCCATCGCCGGTCGCCACTGTCATGGCGGCTTGCGAAATGCTGGATATACACAGGCTGATCCCGAAACGCGACCCACAGAAGCGAATCACTATGACGGGCTTTTTCGCCATATACATGGTGGTTGCGACCCAGTCAGGCTGTAAAACCATACCACCCTGCTTTCGCCATTGCCTCGTTCGTTATTCGGCAGGGTGCACCACGTGCAGGTGAGGTTGGCTTGAGTATCTCAAGTTTTAGATGTTATTCGAAACCCCTTACACACCCAAACCTTTGTGGGGAAATCCCTTATGGATACGCCACCCTCCCGGGGGAGAGGGTGGGTTATGTCCGAGTCGCACGGACTAAAACCCCACGGTGTACCGACAGACCGTTTTGTGGGGGCGGCAAGGGATCGTACAAGCTAATCAACCTTGTAGAGCCGCCCACACGTTCCGCCCGGCGGAAGGTGACCGCCGGGCTCCTACCCATAGAGGGACAGACCGGGTACACACCAGCTGCCCCCCCTCGTCCACCGAACCCGTGCAATGAGGAGATGGCCCCCCCGGCCCATCCCCTCAGGTCCGGCTACGGTGGCAGGAGGAGTTGTGCAAAGCGCTGCCTCCTCCTTCCGGTCCTTACACACCCAAACCTACCACCCACAATACAACAATGTGAATATAGTATATCTATGAAGTGATGGTCTAGTGGTTTGACCGGTGGAATATCAATTCGATGTCAAGCTTGAATATTTGCATGTACCAACGATTCTTTCGGAATTCACATACATTTACCACTTTGAAATTGGTAACACTATCGGCTGAAGGTGAAGGAAAGCATCGTGAGGAAGGCTGAACCTGAGAAATGGTCTTGTAGTACTACTGTATGTGCGGAAACATAGAACCGTGGACATCTCAGAGTTTGAAATCTCCAATAGGTCTTTTTTTTTTTATTGTAGCACGGCAAAATGACTGCACTGTGCCTGATGGTAAGCACAGTATAATCCAAAAACAACGGCGACCAGCGAGCGACACACCATCCATCGCTGGTCGCCGCTGTCATGCCGGCCTGCGAAAACCTGGATATGCACAAGCTGATCCCGAAACGCGACCCGCAGAAGCGAATCACTATGACGGGCCTTTTCGCCATATACATGGTGGTTGCGACCCAGTCGGGTTTTAAAACACTACCACCCCGCTTTCGCCATTGCCTCGTTCGTTATCTATGACGGGCCTTTTCGCCATATACATGGTGGTTGCGACCCAGTCGGGTTTTAAAACACTACCACCCCGCGTGTGCTAGGGCTGGCGTGGTGATTGTGCCCATGCCTTCCTTCGAGAAGAGGCCTACGGCCCTGCAGTAGGTCTCTTACAGGCTGGTGATAATAATGATATGATGGGGCTATTCCTTGGAAGCTCTCCAGCCCAAACGGCTTTATAGATGTTCACATGTGAGATATCGTTAGATTTGTGCTAATAATAGGAGTTACATAAGTTTTATTGTTGATTTTTTGAAGTGGAATCTTCTTTAGGTACGTTGAGCGGTATTTTTAGCAGGAGTTAAATTTATAATCTTGAGTCATGACATGTTATGTAAGTATGACTGGCCGTATTGCGCTTGCGCGGCTTGCGTCAGACTAGTGACGCGTAGTATAGGGACCTGTGTACTTGTAATATTGATATTTTGTAGCTCATCATATGTTTAACTGATTAATAGATTTTATAAAAATGTATATAATTATTGCTCCGAGTGCCAATAGATATGAAAACCACACTAAAGTTAATTATTTTAATAAACAAATTTAAATATTGTCAATCACACTATAATTGATCTGAAAATTCAAAAGAGAATAACATTTATTTCTGTTTTAAGTTTTCACTTCTATCGGTAGTTCTTATACATGTTTCGACTTCTTTTTTATTTTCTTCACTAACAATTATATCATTGTTATTTATTTCGTGTCAAATAAAGTGCTTAATTCGAAATAGACATATTTAATAACTCGCCACTAGACTTGAATGTCGGTGACACTAAAAACCCCATTTAATATACGAAAGAAATCGGATTCACATACAAAAGTGAAAGCGCTGTTGGGAACAAAAGGTAAATATGCCTAAACACAATATAGATGTCGTTTATGTTCGTAGGAGGACCGTGAACACACAAGTCGTTCACGTTTTGTTCGCGCTCCTTAAAGTTATGAATATTTAAAAACCCGCTGTCACATTTAATATGTAAATTTTTGTGTCCCAATTTAGCCCACAAAACGTTCGTTTCTTGTTTGTAATTACGAATGTGTTTGTAATAATATTGTATGCTTTTTGTAATACGTAGAATAAGAAAAACTGTTTTTTTTAGATTTCTATAATTTTACTTACAAATTAACGTATTTAATTTGTTTAATGTTAACCATAAACATTAACATATACTTAACCTTAAGAAAAATCTACGGTAATGATTGATTTAAAATACAGAAATAAAATCTTAATAATAAGGACAATAAAATAGATATTATTTGTTATTAAGAATGTTTGACTGATACCAATGAATTTGTTAATAGAATTCACATTCATGTTAACCAACTTTATAGATTATCCTGTTAGAATAATATTAGCTTTTTATATGCGAAAAACGTAGACAATTCATTAAAATAGATCAATTTGCGGAAACTTTATATTATACCTGTAGTCGCAACACTTTTTAACTTCAGAATAGTTCATTAAACAGCAGTGACAAATAGAATCGGAATAAAATATAAGATACTAGTTTGCCAAAATGCACCGAATACACAACATTTTTGCTGTCAATATGAATACTTACTTAGTTTTTTTTTTATAAACTTTAGTTATAAATAAATTAATTGTAATTATTGAGACCTAAATAAGCACAGAGGTTATGATAGAAATATTAATTACTCTATTTCAAGATTATGTTGGGGAATAAAGGAGGTGCACGCTCCCTTTGCCCGTCCAAAACTAATTAACATTGCATTATTCAATTACCCAACATTCGGGATAAATGTACCCAATGGATTATCCCGAGATAACACGACTAAATTACAGAATTAATATATTATGCTTTTATTATAGACCTTTATATTTGAACGTATTTCACTACTTTTCCATTTACTAAATATGTTTTTACACATTGCATAGAATGAAGTCGCTTCCACTGTATATTCCCTTAGATATTTTAAACTATAAACTTCTAAACTCTTAATACAGTTTTCAGTAATAGATAGAATGATTAAAGAGGAAGGTTTCTATGTATAATAGGTACATATTATACAGAAAAGGGGAAAAATTCAAAGATTTGTAATGTGATGTTGTAACAAACCTATTTCTGTGCGCTTAAATCGCTAACGCTGGCTAAACCTTACGAGATAGATCAAATTAATGTACTACGGAATTGTATATCTCAATAAGATCGATAAAAAAACCCCGATGATATATATTTATCTCTAAAGAATAACCCACAGTAACCATTTTTATCTTTTTACAAGAATAATTATGTATTAGTTGGCAAGCTCTTTATGCAATAAAATGTTATTCCTTATCGAATTAAAAGCATTACATACGTTACATATGGCACATAGATCAAAACAGCCCTTAACAGTATTTCATTCAAATGGATATCTAAATCGCACCTGAGCGAAGTTGCCTATTTTTTTTACTTATTAAGTTTCCTAACGTTCGCTACATAATTATTTTTTGAAACGTAGTAATGATGAGTTGATTCAGCTATAAAACAATATATTTTTTGTAGCTGTACGTACTTACACAAGCAATTTATAAAATTGCAAAGAACAAGATGAAATTTTCAAGTGTTGTTATTTCCATTTGAAACTGCGAATGCCGTGCGAACTGGTTTAATAAACGTTTGTAAGAGATGGTAGGTTAGTTGGACACATTGGTCAAAATTGGAGCTTATGGTGAAGGAAAACATAGTGATCACACTATAACATGGTGACTTTTCGTAATTCCGGCTGACTATCTATTACCTTTAAGTGAAAAATCTGTCGCCAAACACCTCTTGGTGTGTTCCAGCAGTTGCACTTGAGATCGAGTTTCCTTCTAGATTCAGCAAGTTTACCTTCTTAGACCACACCGTGATTTAACATCACATGAGACTGTGGCGAAATAATTCTTAGTGATTTATTTATATGTCAATAGGAGGCAAACGAACAGGTGAGTCACCTGATGTTAAATGATCACCACCATCCATAGACACTTGCAACACCAGAGGAGTCGCACGTGCGTTGCCAGCCTGTGTTGGGGGAAGGGAGAGGGAGGAAGAGAAAGGGGAGAGAGGGGAGGTGGGCCTCCGGCGCTCTCACTGACCGAACGAAATGCAACAATCCAAGCACTGTGAGAGGGTGGTACTACTACCCCGGGCAAGCCAACCCATTCATAATGCTTAGTGCAATACATATATACAATATATTCTTTCATCACTAACCTGTATAGGCGCTTCCCTAAATTGAAGCTCCATTTATACGGAAATATCTTCAATTATACTGTAATATGATGTTTGGCCTTTTGTCCATGTTTCCTACCTTAATAACTAGATATAATGACCGCATTAACGACCTACTACTATACCAAAATATAGAAACTAATACCAAAAAAATAGAAGAGATGGTGGATCGTGGGGTGGTATGGTGCTTGTATACCACATACCCCTTCAAATGTACGTTCGGATTGTGTGATGAGGCAGAATCTTTGGTGAAGGAGTTCATCATAGTGAGACCACAAGATGATGGTAGAAGTTTTCCTAATACTTGACCACTTTTAAATTGCAATTCTGGTGTCAAGTACTTATAGGTATCTTCCGACGGCTCTACTTGAGAGAGAGTTTCCCTTTATGCTTCTCATGTTACCTATCTTAGGCTACATTGTAGTTCAACATCAAGTGAGGTTGTGGCCAAACGTTAAATCCTATAAAGTATATTAAAAATCTCTTTAACATTAGTAGTCCGGTGAAGCTGTTAAGACATTGCTATGTCAATAGCGTAGTCGGTTAAAAAAAAACTCTTTCACACTACACTACACTACACTACACTAAATTCTTTAGTAATAATGAATCTAATCCTTTGAAAACTTTTTCGACTTTAGCAAATATTTATATATATTTCCTAATTCTCAAGTATTTGTTAATAGAGAGTAAGTAAATTGTATTTCCCTGCGTCTACGAGATTAAGTAAGCTTTTTGGTTCTAAGATAGACAATCTCGTTTCAGTGACCTTCGAACGTAAGAGTTAGAGCTCGTCCGCATAAATCTCTAGTTTACGTTGTTCCTAGTAACGTATTGAAGGAAATTTCGTTGAACGTCTCAGCATCTTTACTGCTTAGCGATTTAAAGGTACGGTCCAAAGGTAAAGCGTCGGACTTTGCGTTATTATACTGTAATTTAACTTCCGTAGTGAGCTTTATGAAGAAATATATCGTGCCGGAATCATATTATGGTAGTGCATGTCTTTGGCTGTCCTAACTTTAAAAATTGTATTAACAAACATTAATGTGGCCCAGGCTGTGTACTTAACAGTCAGTGAATATTCTAGGGTTAGCGTATTACCATCTTTATCCACATGGTTTCCACTTATCAGGTAATAATGGCTTACACTATTTTAGAACAGTTAATTGATTTGAAAACAAACAGTAAATTAATTATCCAATATCACATAAATATAGCTGGGAATAGAAGAGGTCATCTCTTTGCTAGAGAAGGAACTTCTGACGATGCTCCTATTAATATATTACCAACTTATTTCGATATATTATGCTACACATTCAAAAATTCTGCTATTCTCATTTGAAGTAATACTTTCATAAATACAGAACAAAAAGAAAATGGTACAGAACGATTCAACCTAATTTCATAAAGTAGCCGTGGATTGTAAATAGTGCTATCAGTTAACGAAAAGCTGTAACTGGAGTTAAACTACGTTCAGGTTACATTCTGTGCAAAAAGTTCGTTTTTATGATTCGTAAAGTTCTATCTCCAATGTGCCATATTTTTTTAAAATATATATTATAGGGGGTAAACGAACAGACGGGTCACCTGATGGTAAGTGATCACCGTCGTCCATAGACAATAGCAACACCAGGGGGAGTTGCAAGTGCGTTGCCAGCCTGTGTTTGGGTGGACGGAGGATTGGGGGATAGAGGAGGGGGGAAGAGGAGATGGGCCTCCGGCGCTCTCACTCACCTAACAAAACGCAACAATGCAAGTACAGTTACTTCACGTCGGTTTTCTGTCACAGGATGGTACTACCCCGGGCGAGCCGACCCATTCATGCTGAAACCAGTAGTAGTTTCAGCGTGGCTCTACCGCTTCCAAATTTGCAGACTTATCGGCAATGTGCACTACATTTTGGTGTAATATATACGAAACGAATATTCGTTACGAAGATTGTATATATATATACAATCTTGTTTCTAGTAAGTTCCATATAGGTTTAGATAATATCTCGTTGGCTGACCTTATTTCTCAATCTATTTTGGAACTATGAAACATTATATCAAATCGTTGTAAATTTGTTTTTTTTTAAACCAGTGCGTTAAAAAGGGAACCAAAAATTTGATTGATGACCTAGAACCAAGATTGTTACGTTTTATTTTGTAATATTAGGGTGTTCGAATATATAGTACGAATATAGCTTTGTAAAACGATGTTCAAAAGGTGTAATTATATGCAAAACTTTGTGATATCGTGCACTATTTTATTCGTAAAGATCTTTACTACAATTTTCACACAAAGTAATGGGTTCATTCAACATTGCATTCGGAACTCATAAAATGGCAATTGTCATAAAAATCAGAAACACTTCTCTGATCACATTAAAGATCCCGGTTTTTATAGTTCAACGGTTTTTATCTCTTTATACCTCAATAAAACATTCAGCGTTGGCCCGTTTTATAGTGTTAATCGCATAATATATAAACTGATAGTATATAGTTAAAATAAGATAACCATATACTTATTGCTATTTTCAGTAATTTTACTCATAGCCACAATTAAATTATTCGCAGGGTTAATATTATCTTAAATAATTTAAAGCTCTCGTAGGCCCACAGGCCTCGTAGCCCTAGCCCTACTATTTGGCTGAGAACTCACGAGTTTAGTACTCGTACCGAACATAGTTGTTAGTTTTGAATCTGAGTGTATAATAATGATGTATCATATTTTGTATATCAGCTGGTTTTTTTATCATGTCTTATCACATTTGTATATATGTATAACTTATAAGAAACACACAAGAGAAAATACATTTATGCAAGAACTATTGGACGGATTTTCATGAAATTAAGTATGGTAATAGTTTACAAAGCTTTGTAAAAAGTTTTTGGCTCAATAAAAATAGTTATAGTTTTTATGTAAATAATGTTAGGTTTTACAACAAATCCGCAAAGAATATTATCGATTTGCTGGATAGTAAGTTCAGGCAGTGGATCAATATGTGAAAGATTTCGATGTCTGGAACTAACACTTCTCTCTGGGCATCCATTAAAAATTAACGTAGATATAATGTTTATCAAATATAAACAACTAGCGGGCCCGGCAGACGTTGTCCCACCCTGGTTATAAAAAAAAAATCCTTAACAAATTATATACCAAAACGTTAGGTTAAAATTATGGTAGCGCATTAGAAGTGGAGTCACTGTCATATAAAGTTGGAGGTTAAAGTATGCCAAGAGAAAACGAAGTAGCGTTGCGACCGGTCTATACGGCGCGGTGTGGGGGTAAAAACGGATTGCCTACCCGACGAGTACCGAGCGTTACCGAAAAGGCTCAAATTGTGAATACCTATGTTCGCGCGGTACTATATATTGGTAAATTGTACTTTATACGGAATTTCTCTAAGTTTACCGCGTTGACAATAATTCAATTTTAAACATCAAACATAATCGATTCGTAGTTATATAGAGTTCTTTCATAAATTTTATTTGATCTCAAATATATATCATTTCTAAAGTAACACCTAAACTAATAATATAATTTACATCCATATTACATTTAAAGTTATTATGTATATAGTACTAGCTTTTGCTCACGGGTTCGCTTGCATTATTGTAGATGTGATCTATTCTTCGGGAACAGTACTTATTCTATGGGTCAAAGTTACCCATTATCTTTTCTGTGCCTGTGACAACAGTATGCAAATATACATGACGATCGGTCTCTACCGACCACTCTTGGTCAAGGTGTAAAAGCGCACTAAACAAACAAACAAATTTAATTTCGCATTTATAATATTAGTTTATATAGAGTACGGTCCTCAATATATTATAAAAAGCTATGATTCCGATATATTTGATGAATATCTATATCTATTCATACAATACGAATGTAAATCTAACGTATCTGTACTTTTAAATTTTTGTGAAAACAATAGTTGCATATGTCTTGGAATAAGGAATAAATACATTTCAATCATTTATAGAAATATCTGTCTGTCTATTTGTCTGTTTGTTTGTTTGTTTGTTTGAGTACGCGTCACTGCTAAAGTAATGCGTTCACAATAAAACCCACCGACAGTACCGAATCCACAGAACAGTATAAAGCATATGTTCGAGTAACATTCAGTCTTTGTTTCATTAAAATCTGTCCACTCTATCAAAAATTATTGTAATTTTAAGACGACGCAACTTAAGTACGAGAGAAAAGTAAATGGACTTAATACATTTAGGGTATGATATACATGTGTATAGTAAATAAAAAGTAGGTATTCCACACAAAAGCCTCGTTAATAACAGCATCAGTATAAGCGATAAATCTTATAAAATGAAGGGCTTTTGAACGGCGTAACGAAACATTTCCTTTCGGAGATACGCGATCGTAAAACACTGAAACAAATTGAATGGATTTTTAAAGACGCCTTCCGCTCACAGAATGTTATTTGATCAGGATCAACTTTAAACAATTGAAAACTGAAAACTTTGTTACTATTTATGAAACAATAGGTATGTTTTTACAGTTTACATTTCTTATATTCGTTCAATGTTTTATTCATCGAAGTATCAAGTCTTGTGTACATATCCCGATTATTGTTTTAAAATTATATTTCTCTTCCATACTACTACTCCCATTGTCGAGTAGATTATGATAATAATAACAAGTCTCTTATGATTATTTCAATGTTCTAATAACATGGTGACGGCCCCTTTGTTAGAGCTTTCCAAGGAGTTTTGTGGCATATTTAATTCTCCGTGGTGTTATTTCCCGTCCAATTCACTTGTGCACAATAACCGAACTTTATTATTATTGAAGTTATACTTCTTTTGGCACATTAGGGAAAAATGATGAGAGTAAATCTTTACGATGCGCGCGCACACCGTCACGAAAAACCGACACCCTGAAGTTAGCTATAGTCAACTTTTTCTATTGTTAGTGCCGATTTTTTCTACAAACGCAGAATAAGTCGAAAGATTAAATTTTTGAAAAGATTTTATCTTGTTACGCCAAAGAAGTATAACTTCTAACGCGTGTACATAAGTACACACACACTTGTTTTATATAAGTTTTGTTTTATTTGTGTATATTATGGAGTAACACCTATTGTATTATCAGGATATTGTATCTTATTAAATTGATTTTGTTTTATATTAAAAAAAATTACAAAAAAATAAATAAACCGTCTTCCTATGTGAAAAAATAATAAGGCACTATATTACTATATACTCGACTTCAAATATATTATTAGGTAGCGCAAATATCAATATTTTTTATTTAATTTAGTTAATTTAATAATTAAGTTATTTTTCGCTTTTTAGTGCCTTATTAGTTTTTCACATAGATGCCAGTTTATTTTTTTATGTAAAAAGTTTTTATTTTTTCCATTTTTAGTGTGCCTAAATATATCTGGTTTGTAATGGGTATAATAAATCGGTTCCAATTTCACGAAAATACGTAAAGACGAAGTGGGTGAAAATCAAATAAACGATTTTTCACCCCCTTAGGGGTTGAATATTTTCTTCAAATATACGGGACTACATCTGAATATAACCGATTCGAATAAAAAAAGAATAATTAAAATCGGTTCATAATTGACGGAGATATCGTTTAACATACATTAAAAAAAATACACACAACCGAACGTAGTAACATCCTCCTTTTTCGAAGTCGGTTAAAAAGAGTAGCCTACGTCATATTCATTTTTAAAAGTGCCCACTTGGAACTTTATTTATTAGTAGCATTCAAGTATCATAAACAAGGTTTCTTACTTTAGAAAATATGGTTTCTTTACCAGTCGGTACAGTACAAATATAATGAGCGTAACATCCTGTAATTGCAACTGGCACTTGGAAAGTAAACTACGCGAGAATGCACTTTTATTACCACACTCGGGAAAGTGGGTCAGAACGGGAATAAAATCCGTTTTACCACAACATCCATATTGCCAATGATTTATATTATGAACTCAACGGCCAGGTACGGGTTTAAAACGATTATTTTCTATTGAATTAATAAACTCGACTGGTTTTAGGGCAACTATTCGATATTGACAAAATAAGGATTTTATTTATTAAATAGCGGGCACGGCAGACGTTGTCCCGCCCTGATTATAAAAAAGTCCTTGACAAATTATATACTAAAACGTTTCTCAACAACCACTCTATCCACTGATGAAAACTGCATGAAAATCCTTTCGGTACTTTTTGAGTTTATCGCGAACAGAAAGACAGACAGACGCAGTAGTGATCTTTATTCTATACTATGTAATGACTAGCTATGCCCGCTATTTCGTCCTCGTGAAACTTTATATTTAAAAAAAATAGTGTGTGGAATCCCTCCGCGCGGAAGAAGTGAAACTTCGTAATGTGGAAATGAAAATGAAATGTTTCTTTAACACAAACTTTATTAACATCGCTTACAATTCACAATCGATCGCATCTTTTAATTATCATTTTCGAGTGGAAAAATATCCTAATCTATAACATTCACAATGGGATTATGATAACTAAAGTAAGATACGAAATGTTTGATTATTTTTCTCGCTCTGTCTCTTTCTATTCCCCCTCCTCAGGAGCGTTGAACGTTTAACGCAACAGTGCTTCCATACCCCCTCTATGGTGGCGTTAAACGTTTAACGCAGCCTTGTTGGAAGTCGCTTTAGAAGTGTCACTTCAAAAAACAAGGATTAATAAGGTCATCTGAATGTAAGTCAATTTACTTGACTACTTATCTCTTATACTTAAGTCGCATCGTCACTAAAAGTACAATAATTTTTGGTATAGACCGATACGATTTTATTGAAACAATAACTGAATGTTACTTGAAGAGGGTTTATCATCAACGCAGTATTTAATTAGTGATGCGTGTTCATACAAATAGACAGACAGACCTTTCTAAAATTGATTGAATTGTATTGCATTAATTATTCCTAGACACCTGCAACATTTGTTTTAAAAAAGTACATATACTACATTTACATTGTTATTATATGTATAGACTAGTTAATATTCGCGACTTTATATGTGTGGTTCATTATCTTAACGATATATTTATTATGTAACCAGGAAAACACTGAGCATCACACCGCTTGCCCCATTTCTCTACAATAGGAAAACATACATCACTGAACGTGTAGTGCTTATGAAAATCGTAGCACTTAAAACTTTCATAATTGCTAATCTCTTATTAGTTTAATTTATTAGGTGTCATTAGATTTCTCTCAGTTATTTATGGTAAGTTATATAAAACTAGCGAGACGTCAGAAGTTGTCCCGCCCTGATTATTAAAAAATCTTTGAAAAATTATATACCAAAACGTTCCTCATGAATCACTTTACCCACTGGTGAAAATCGTATGAAAATCCGTTCACTAGTTTTTGAGTTTATAGCGAACAGATAGACAGACAGACGCGTTAGGGGACTTTGTTTTATACTATGTAAAATGATGTATAGGTTGACTATCAGTAAGCCAGAAAACAATAAACAAAAAAATCGAAGCAGTGATAAGTACAAAACAATGAAATAACTGTGTTCTCTGTTGATTTTTTTAACTGAATCATACTATGTATTTTTTAAATGTCATAATATGTATATTGATATATTAACATTAGTCTGGTGTTCACATCTATTATCACTGCGAACAATCATTATACACATTAATATTCATACAGTTTATTGATTAATCAAACATTTATGATAGGCTGTACCATCTCAATACGAAACACCAATGTTCGACGTACACAGGCCGCTATATTACGCGCCGCTAGTCCGAAGCAAGCCACGCAAGCACAATACGCTCGGTCACGCTTAGCTAGCATGACATGACGCGAAATCATAACTCTATCATCTAGTAAAAATACCACACAACGCGCCTAAAAAAGTTTTCACTTCAAAAATCAAAACAATTGAATTAACTACTCGTGCAATAATATCAACTAGTGGGCACCCAGTGGTCGACATTCGACAATAGTTCATTGATTTTTTTAATTCTGAATTTTATTAGGGTTAATATCATTGTTGAATGTAGAATGAAAAAGGGTAATTGGAACGTAAGAGTAAAATAATACATACAGTCGAGCATAGCAACCTCCTTCACAACCTTTTTTGAAGTCCTTTATTGACAGATGTCAAAATGTCTTTTTTATTTACATGTGTGTATATGTTGTGTAAAATTGAAGCAGTAGTGTGAGTAATGCATATTTTAATTAATTTAATGTACTTCTAATGCATTTTATATAAAATAAATAGCTTTCTGCACTTCTCCTCCATATAAACTTTAACTATGCCAAGTTTCACGTTCATCCGTGCGCCCAATTCCGTTAAAAAGGGATACAAAGATTAGGCTTCACGTATTAATATATAGATATAGAGTGTTTTAAAATTCTTTTGATGAATATAATAAGGTCTAGCAAACGATACCTGTGTTTTAGGTTTTAAGTGTATTTCGGGGTGTAAGGGGTGTCGAAAACCATCATAAGACTTGAGACACCCAAGCCAACCTCACCCGCACGTGGTGTACCGTGCTGAATAACGAACGAGGCAATGGCGAAAGCGAGGTGGTATGGTTTTACAGCCTGACTGGGTCGCAACCACCATGTATGTGGCAAAGAAGCCCGTCACAGTGATTCGCTTCTGCGGGCCGCGTTTCGCGATCTGCCTGTGTATATCCAGGTTTTTGCAAGCCGGCATGACAGGGGCGACCGGCGTAGTTTGTCACTCGGTGGTCGCCATTGTTTTTGGATTGTACTGTGCTTACCATAAGGCATAGTGCAGTCATTTTACCGTGCTACATAAAGAAAAAGAATTTGAGTATTAACAGTGACGTTAACCATGTGGAGCTGATTTATTATGTATATATTTCTGGTTGACACTAGCAGTAAAATACATTACAATATTCACTTCATCAATTATATTGACCTTAGTTGAATAGGTACAACATCCAGATGTGCCCCTCTTGAGCATTAAGGAGAGAATGGGCATTCACTGTTTATTTTTATCGGAACTATACATACATATACTAGCTGTAGTAACAGATGTTCACTCGCTTCCCCGTATATTAGAGAGAAATTGCAATACATTAATCAAATCCAAAAAAAATCTAGGAACAATGTAAGAAAAAATTCGTAACGACCAGTAATAGTCCTATGTCAATATGTTCAGTAGTTTTGACTAGATTGAGTCTTAAAATAACTTCTGGTTATATATATATATATATCATCACTACACATTATAAAACAAAGTTTTTTGCCACGTCTGTCTGTCTGTTCGCGATAAACTCAAAAACTACTGGACGGATACTTATGCCGTTTTCACTAGTAGATAAAGGGACTCATGGGGAAGGTTTAGGCATATAATTTGTCAAGGTCTTCTTTATTATCAGAGCGGGACAACGTCCGCCGGGCCCGCTAGTAGATTATATTTTTTTCAATGTTGTTGAAAAATAAAACAAAGTAACCATGTAAATCTATGAACTTACATACATAAATGCTGTAGACGTTTCCACGTAAAAAAACTCTCAGCTATAACTCTAACGACCAGCTGACTCGGAGAAACGAGTTTGATAGCCCATCTCCTTGCTATGACACATTATATCAACTATTAAAATCATCTCACGCGTTTTATTATACACATTTAGTATATCTGGTGATATAAAAGAATTTTATTAGACGCTCCACCTCCACGATTTAAAGGTAGGAGCGTATATTCCTTTATCTTATGACAAACAGTAATCAAAACTTTTAGGTATAACGGTGGATCGTAAACATTATGCCCATTTAATTTCAATACATAAAACATTGTTTCATCAAAACACTTCTTGATTTTTCTCGGTAATGTGCTTAATTGTGTGTGATTTTTGCTAGAAACTTAAACTATTACTGGTTTCAGCATGAATGGGTCGGCTCGTCCGGGGTAGTACCACCCTCTCATAGAAAACCGACGTGAAGTAACAGTGCTAGGGCATTGTTGCGTTTCGTTCGGTCAGTGAGAGCGCCGGAGGCCCACCTCCCATTCCCTCCCCTCCCCTCTCCCCTCTCCCTTTCTCCCAAACACAGACTGGCAACGCACTTTCAACCCCCTAGTGTTCACTTAACATAACCCACAAGTGCGTTTGCCAGCTATGACTTTAAAAAAAAAGTAAAAATCTTATCAAAATCAGTCCAACCTTTTTAAAGATTAGCCTGGTCCATATAGCCACTGTTTCTTTATTTACAACGTTAAATAGTGTGTCTAATAAAAATAACTACAGACACATGTAATGCATATGAAAATAAAATCTCTTAGTTCCATGATAAGAACAATAGAACTGTATTAAAGCTACAAACGCGTTCAAGTTTATTTCCGAGACGGGATTTGAGCACTTCCCGGCTACCGTCTTTACATAGTATCTCCAGCAAGTAAAGAGACTCGAGGGAGCAAGACACACTTTCCGGCTTTACGCTATTACAAATGGACATTGGTTCTATACGTTTGACAATTAGAGATGGGTACACTGTTAAAATTCACGAATAGGTTAGAATCTAGTTATCACATACAATTATAGAAAAAGTACTCGTAACTTGGTAAGCCAATCAGTGATTGTACTCGTAAAATTGATGATAAGTGCGCTTCAAATAAACCCGGATGGTAGCATATCCCTATTGATAGTTCTATGGTATTTATGTTTTTACATTTATTTTTAGAAACCACTCTTCCAGATTATTACTGCTATTGTCGGGTAAGTAACAATATTTCTAGTGTCTTGCGATGATTTCAATGTTCTAACAAGATGGTGGCCTTCTTCTTAGAACTTTCTAGGGAGTTTGTGTCACATCTCAGAATTCCCTGCTCCGTGGTATTATTTTAAATTCACCTTATGCACAATAACCGGAGTATATTACGTAAAATGCCACCAATATTACATAATATGGAGGCAAATAACACAAGATTATGAATAAAATATAAAAGCCACTATATGACAGCTTAAGGTCCCGCCAAAAACTCAACCGTTCTATTTCTTCTGTGGTGTGTGTAGCTTTATTGCTCAAAAATGTCATCTTAACGTAGACTAGTCGAAATTTATTGTTTATCTAATATGCCAATCAAACAAATGAAAGATGTCTTGTGACCATAAAGGTTAGTCAAAGTCAAATACATACTCTTTGAACCGATCTAGGCACCTTCATGTGGAATAGTATGTATAATATTGATTAATGCTTAATAGTTTAGTTATATAGAACGTAATATTTATTTTTTATTGACTTAATTCACTTTTAACCTTATAACTTGCTTCATATATAAATAACGCTAATATATAAATGTATATATAATATTATACAATAAAAGAAAATGTATCTTTATACTTATTACGTAAGACTTAAATTGCAAAATATATGCAGTAGGTACAATACTGTGTGAGTCTTCCAGTTCTTATTCAAAGCAATGCAATTTGAAATGAATACGGGCGAACATATTGCAATAACATTGAGAGGAATACTATCTGGCTCGATAGCGTCTATTATCGACGCGGGTGACTGTAAATAGGCTATTTGTCACTTGCAACGAAGCCAATAGCCGGCGCGATTAAGCGGGCCTACTAGCAATGTGCAGTATATAAATCGACGTTTTTATTTAGCTACTTCACGTAAACGTGTATTACTTTTATTGACATAATTGATAAATAAGTTTTCTTTTAAATGTTTTCGGGATAAAATCTACATATTTGAATAGTCATTTAGTTCTTTTTTCACCTTTTATGTCGAATGAAAACGACTTTTGTCGGGTCTATAATAGTAAGTACCGATTAATATATAACCTGTTATTTATTTTTTATCAATTATTTAGATTTTCAATACATTAGGTTGTAGTGACGTATTTAGGAACTGAATAGGAACATGATATAATATTTAAAAATAGCATTAAACATAAAAAAAATTACAACGAAGTTCCTTAACATGGTTTGATTGGTAGAAATCGTCATGTAAGTAAAAGCGTTATGTCGTTTCCATGCGATTTTCTTTCTTTCTTATAAAAGGTATGGTTATTTTTTTATTGTGTGTGTGCAGGAAAATAAGCATTGCTCAAAAATTTTCTCGAGTATTCCTACTTGAACAACTGTAGCATATACCTTTCGCAGTTTAAGAAGGACACGAATCAATAAAAACAACAGATACAAAGGCAATAAAATTAAAAACGTGCTGAACATTATTTCAATATTTTATCCCTGTTAATATTATTCATACACTATAAAATATAATAAAGCAAGTGGCCTTGTGGGAATAATGAATTTCAAGAGCTTTGAAAATCTTTAAGCAAAATGAAACACGGACTGTATTTGCACGTAAATAATTAGATTATATTTTTTTTACCTCATCGCTTATAAGATTACAGAGAGAACTCCCCTCTTCAGGGATTGCGTCCCTTTTAACTAATTAGCTGACTACCGGCCATTTTCCTAACAATTTCTTTTGAATTTATGGTTTAGGGGTCATTCGCATGGTTACTCCTTAACGTACATTATACAAACAAAACCAACATTTTAAAAATACCCCCATCTTAATAAATAATCATGGCTTGTAATTTTGTATAATACAATTTTTTTAGCTCGTGTTAAACACCTAAACTGCTTGCTGTGCCTTAAAATTTTAAAATGATAACAGTTCATATTTTGCTCTAATATTTGATGTTCAGTCTACAAATATAAAATACTATATCTATAATCTATAATCTATACTAATATATAAAGCTGAAGAGTTTGTTTGTTTGTTTGTTTGTTTGTTTGTTTGGTTGAACGCTATGATCTCAGGAACTACCAGTTCGATTTGAGAAAGTCTTTCGGTTTTAGATAGCTCATTTATCGAGGAAGGCTATAGGCTATATATCATCACGCTAAGACCAATAGAAGCAGAGCACCAATGAAGAATGTTTCAAAATCGGGCACTTTTTTTGCTTTTGAACGATTACGTTATTATTATATACGTTGCCATGGTAACGTAGTAGATAGAATGATAATTTATGGGGAAGGTTTAGGTATAATTTGTCAAGGTTTTCATTTTATTATCCGTCTCTGTCCGTATAACGTCTTCCGAGCCCGCTAGTTATCTGCCCGTAAAAGCCCCGTGAAAGTCAGTTCAAGCATTACGGATATTCCACTGCGTCCCAAGGCGAATAAAAAACCTAAATTATTTTTTATGAGGTCTGTTATCTATCAGTGAATACCCCGTGAAAATCGGCCCAAAGTAATGCGGACGAAGCCGTGGACAAATAAAATACAATATGTCAACCGCTATAATTTCGGTTATCTGGCAGTTAAAAGTAAAATTCCCGTTAAAATAGGTCCAGTCGTTTTGGAGATTACCCAGGACAAACAAACAAACAGACAAAATATAATAATATAAAAATATAGACAAAGTATGAAAAAAGTTTTTTTGGTCATTGTAGCCATATACATTTTACAAATTTTATTTTTATAATACGTAATAGAGAACAAATAAAAAATTAGAAATAAAAGTAGTACAAAATTTTTGCATAGGAAAACAAAATAAACTT
>MU159029.1:71764-111161 GCA_015888305.1 Antheraea pernyi
GTAAGTATCAAAGCTAACATTTTCAAAGTTTTTTTTTCCTATTCAAATAGTTCATAGGCGAAGGAATTAATCCATACTGCCAGTTCTGAAGTTATGTAGTAAGTATCAAAGCTAACATTTTGAAAGTTTTTTTTTCCTATTCAAATAGTTCATAGGCGAAGGAATTAATCCATACTGCCAGTTCTGAAGTTATGTAGTAAGTATCAAAGCTAACATTTTGAAAGTTTTTTTTTCCTATTCAAATAGTTCATAGGCGAAGGAATTAATCCATACTGCCAATTCTGAAGTTATGTGGTAAGTATCAAAGGTAACATTTTCAAAGTTTATTTTGTTTTCGTATTAAAAAATTTATACTACTTTTTTTCCAATTTTTTATTTGTTCTCTATTACGTATTATAAAAATAAAGTTTATGTGTGTACAATTAAAATAACAACTTTTTGATGAATGGATATGGGATTTCGTTAGTAGTAGTAATAATATTCGTTCAATAGGACAGGCGAAGGAATTAATCCATACTGCCAATTCTGAAGTTGTCAATATAGGTATTTCTTATATATCCTTTAATCAATTTTCTTCTATGTCCAAGTTACAATAAAGGCATAAGCGCCAAATCTTATATATAATATGTCGTACATTATTTTATCCATCATTATTATCTTTTTAGTCTTCATAATCATAAAACAAAATTGTTCAAATAAACGTTTCGTTAGCGTCAGTATTATATATCCCCCAAGCCGACTGGTCCTCGTGGGGGAAAATGACTACGACCCTCTGAAGATAAAAAATCAAAATATCAGAAGAAAGAAATATAACGATATACATATAGCAACCTTAAACTGTCGATCACTAGGAACTATGGAAAAACTACAGGAACTGGAATTAGCCTTGGATGAAATAAAATGGGACATAATTGGTATTAGTGAAGTGAGAAGAATTGGGGAAAGAATAGAAGACCATGGAAAATACATACTGCACCATATTGGGGAGACGCCCGGATTATACGGAGTCGGATTCATGATTAAAAAAAACCTTGTCAAAAACATACTAGAACTAAGAGGGATTTCAGAACGGATTGCACTTCTCAACATTCAATTACCTGTAGATGGAAAGGAAGACCAAGTGTGGTCTATAATCCAGGCGTATTCGCCTACCGAATCAAATAGAAATGAAGACATAACAAAAATCGAAAAATTCTACGAAGACCTACAATCCATCACTACAAATGCATCCAAAAATATAATAATTATGGGCGACTTTAATGGACAGATTGGCACACAAAAAAGTGGAGAAGAATATACCGTAGGAAGTTATGGATTTGGCAATAGAAGTAAAAACGGCTCACGGATAGTTTCCTTCGCTACTGAAAACAATTTAAGCATCCTAAACAGTTTTTACAAAAAGAAACCATCAAAGAATGGACCTGGACCTGGATTTCTCCTAATGGCCGATATAAAAACGAGATAGACTATATTATGTCTAATAATGTTAAAGTTTTTAAAGATTTGTCTATTCTAAGCAATTTTAATTTTAACTCAGATCATAGAATGGTTAGAGCAAATCTCTCAGGAATACGTGCTAAAACGGCACGAAAATTTCACAACAGTATGAGAGCCATCGAATGTACCGGTAACACTGATTTACTTCTGAATAACCTCGAGTTATCCTTGCAAGGTGAGAGGAAAGAATGTATATCGACCCAAGAAAAATACACCAGATTGCTCAATCAATTAAAAAAAGAAACTAAAAAAGTAAACAAGACGAGCAAGACAGAGATATCAGTTAAAAGTAAACAATTATTACAAGAACGGAAACAAATTATACAACAAGGCATAAATATTAATAACAATAGACAAAAGATAGCAGACATAAGCAAAAAGATTAGCGAACAGCTTAGGAAAGAACGAAAAATAAAAAGGTTAACCACATTAAGAAAACATATAGAAAAAACAGGAGGAATTAAGAAAGCGCTTAAGGAAATGAATTACAAAAAGGATTGGATTCCAAATATGAAACATAAATATAGGGGAAAGACTAGCAAAAGACCAGAAATAATAGGAATCGCTACGGAATTCTACCAAAATTTATACCAAAGTCGAAAAGAGGAACAAATAATAAAAGAATATGATTCAGTAAATAAAGAGGAAATTAAACCAATTCTAAAGGAAGAAACAATAAAATCTATCGAAACACAAAAGCTAAATAAAGCACCTGGATCAGATTTAATCACAAATGAACTTCTAAAAACTACGTTACCAGTGATAGCACCCATACTTACAGATTTGTTCAATGAAATCCTCGAAACAGAAACCATTCCGGAAGAGTGGACAAAATCGACAATCATACTGCTGCATAAGAAGGGAGACAAGAGCGACATAGGAAACTATAGACCGATCAGTCTAATGTCCAATATCTATAAAATATTTTCGAAGATCATACTAAACAGAATCACCAATACATTAGATGAGAACCAACCTAAGGAACAAGCTGGATTCAGAAGCAAATTCTCAACTATAGATCATATACACACCCTAAAACAAGTACTACAGAAATATAGAGAATATAATAAAACATATTATATTAGGTTTGTTGACTTCAACAAAGCGTTCGATACTTTGGAACATGAGTATATATGGGAGGCAATAAAAAGACAAGGAGTGCAAGAAAAATACATACGAATAATTAAAAAAGTATACACAGCGAGCACAGCACAAGTTAAACTTGAAACGACGGGTAACGAATTTCCCATTAAAAGAGGTGTACGCCAAGGGGATCCTATATCACCAAAATTATTTTCAGCAGTGCTGGAGATGATTTTCAGAAACCTAAACTGGACCACACGTTTGCTTCTACATAACTCAGTTATTATAGCAACGTATAAGAATAACTTAAGTATATCGACAATACGGGCATATTATATCTATCTATAAAATAAAAGATTTAAGATATATTGTTCGATAATGTATAGCTTATAATTTTCATTACTTTCTTATACAGTGTTAGAGAGTTACTGAGTTTGGTATATAGTAGGTTGAAGTTCCAGTTATGTTGCTGATGTATATTTAATGTACACGTTACATGTTACAGTTGGCGTGAGTGTCGTAGTTACAAATGTTTTTGAAAAAACTTTTCTGTAATGTACACACCCACTCACAATTTTCCATTTCTTTAATACATTTTTAAAAAGCGCGTGCGGAGCCGCGGGTAACAGCTAGTTATACTATATAATATTATTATTATTATAACTTTTGGCGCGTTAAGGAAAAACGATGAGAGTAAATTTTTGCGATGCGCGCGCTCACCGTCACGAAATACCGCCATCCTGAAGTTATTACGATGCGCGTGCACACCTCCACGAAAAGCTGACACCCTGAAGATAGTCAACTTTTTCTATTGTTAGTGTCGTTTTTTCTACAAACGTAGAATAAGGCGAAAGATTAAAATTTTGAAAAGATTTTTATCTTGTTACGCCAAAGAAGTATAACTTCTAACGAATGTACATAAGTACACACACACTTTTTTTGTGAGATTTTTATTACTTTTTTATAGGTTATATACTCATATATGTTGTCCGCATTAAATTAAAATGCAAACGTAATAACAGTACTATATTATAGCGCCATCTCTTGGCACCGTATACTAAATAGAAAGCATAAAAATCTCCGTGAACAAAAAACCAAGACCTAATGGCATTCGATACATTTTAATATATTTGAAATCGAGAAATTCCAATGCCGTTTCTCTAGTTATCATGAAAGTTGACGTAACTAAATGTTTTTAATAGAAAATGCAATCGATTTTCCTGTAACTCGTTAATAAGAACGTTCGTAATATAATGCAAATGGAGTCGCATGCGATATTTAGTATAGATATATAGATCTTTGTGTATTATTATAACATCAAAACGCGCAATATTATCAGACTGAATGGAATAATAATAATGAAATAATTGCGTATCAAGAACAAAAAACGCACGGCGAGTATCTATACTAATATATAAAGCTGAACAGTTTGTTTGTTTGTTTGTTTGTTTGTTTGTTTGTTTGTTTGGTTGAACGCTATGATCTCAGGAACTACCAGTCTGATTTGAGAAAGTCTTTAGGTTTTAGATAGTTCATTTATCGAGGAAGGCTATAGGCTATATATTATCACGCTAAGATCAATAGAAGCAGAGCACCAATGAAGAATGTTTCAAAATCGGGCACTTTTTTTGCTTTTGAGCGATTACGTTATTATTATATACGTTGCCATGGTAACGTAGTAAGTAGTAGTAATAATATTCGTCCAATAGGACAGGCGAAGGAATTAATCCATACTGCCAATTCTGAAGTTATGTAGTAAGTATCAAAGCTAACATTTTCAAAGTTTTTTTTTTCCTATTCAAATAGTTCATAGGCGAAGGAATTAATCCATACTGCCAATTCTGAAGTTGTCAATATAGGTATTTCTTATATATCCTTTAATCAATTTTATTCCATGTCTAAGTTACAATAAAGGCATAAGCGCCAAATCTTCTATATAATATGTCGTACATTATTTTATCCATCATTATTATTTTCTTAGTCTTCATAATCATAAAACAAAATTGTTCAAATAAAGATTTCGTTAGCGTTAGTATTATATACGTTGCCATGGTAACGTGGTAAGTTTCTATCGCAAACATTTTCGAAGTTTATTTTGTTTTCCTATGGAAAAAGTTTATACTACTTTTATTTCTAATTTTTTATTTGTTCTCTATTACGTATTATAAAAATAAAGTTTATGTATGTACAATTAAAATAACAACTTTTTGATGAATGGCTAAGGCTACAAATGAACAAAAAAAAATTTCTTTATACTTTGTCTATATTTTTATATTAGTATATTTCTCTGTTTGTTTGTTTGTTGCGGGTAATCTCCAAAACGGCTGGACCTATATTTACGGGAATTTTACTTTTTACTGCCAGATAGCCGAAATTATAGCGGTTGACATATTCTATTTTATTTGTCCGCGGTTTCGTCCGCATGGCTATTTCCAAAATGGTTGGACCGATTTTCACGGGGTATTTACTGGTAGATAACAGACCTTATAAAAAGTAATTTAGGTTTTTTATTCGCCTTCGGCCGCAGTGGAATATCCGTAATGCTTGAACTGATTTTCACGGGACTTTCACTGGAAGATAACTCACCTTATAAGAAGTAACTATTTTATTTTGTTTCTCAAGACTTTGTCCGCAATATCCTACTATCTCCTAATTGATTGGACCGACTTTCACGGGGCTTTTACGGGCAGATAACTAGCGGGCTCGGAAGACGTTGTCGCGCCCGGATAATAAAATGAAAACTTTGACAAATTATACCTAAACCTTCCCCATGAATTATCATTCTATCTACTGGTGAAAACAGCATGAAAATGGTAGTTTTTGACTTTATCGCGAACAGATAAGCTGACAGAGGACTTTTTTAACCGACTTCGAAAAAGGAGGAGGTTACTATGTTCGGTTGTATATATTTTTTTCATGCATGTTAATCGATATTTTAGTTAATTATGAACCGATTTTAATGATTCTCTTTTTATTTGAATTGGTACACTATGTAGAGATTGACTGCTACCTATGTATTAGTCCATGTGAAATTGATGACGTGAGACGTGTGCCTTACTGACTCCAAGAATAAATATACATAATTGAAAGTCATATATTTGTATGTAATATGAATTATATCATCTTTTTGGTCATTTTGGCGGCTATATTGTCTTATTTACCACGTTTGCTTCTACATAACTCAGTTATTATAGCAACGTATAAGAATAACTTAAGTATATAGACAATACGGGCATATTATATCTATAAAATAAAAGATTTAAGATATATTGTTCGATAATGTATAGCTTATAATTTTCATTACTTTCTTATATAGTGTTAGTGAGTACTGAGTTTGGTATATAGTAGGTTGAAGTTCCAGTTATGTTGCTGATGATAAATCCCATCCCACTCGATATATTTTTTGTATCCATATATCTAATGTACACGTTACATGTTACAGTTGGCGTGAGTGTCGTAGTTACAAATGTTTTTGAAAAAACTTTTCTGTAATGTACACACCCACTCACAATTTTCCATTTCTTTAATACATTTTTTAAAAAGCGCGTGCGGAGCCGCGGGTAACAGCTAGTATTAGATAAAATAGAAACATTGTTCATAAAAAAATGCTTAAAATTCTGCCACCTCTTATAGTGATTGGTCAAAGTAATGTATTTATTCTTATACGTGTATATTGTGTCCGTGGACATTTAATTTCCATGCAAATTACTGTCACGGGGAAAACACTACAAACGACAAAGAAGATTGAAGTATCAACAAGTGTGAACAAGCGCTGCAAACCGGTGCAAGAAATCATTTTAGCTTAACATTTCTAACAATTATATTGAAGAGGTAATTAAAAAAATTGTTAAATACACCTACCGCCCTCAAATTGGTTATTTTATCGGTAACAAAATTAAGTATACCGTTAAAATACCATCCGTTCTAAAAACACACGTGTTGAACTCTACGCGGATCGTTATGTATACTTCCATCATTGTATAAAAGATTTTTTGTTTGTAATGGATAGAGTAGAAAAAAAATTAAACATTTATTAACAAATCCTTTCAACTATACAAAGTTACACTATCAGCGAGTAACATGGCCTTTAATTTAGGTGAAAGGTGACGGTGAAAGAATTTGAGAAATCGTTTAACTATATTTTTATTTTATTCATATTAATGTTATAAACGTGAAAGTGAGTTTGTTTTTTTATTTGTTACGCTTTGACGACTTAAAAAAAGGACACAGGGTCCTTTCATTTTAAAAAAAATATACTGTTCCTACAAAATAGATCCAATCTATATTAACGCAAGCGAAGCCGCCGTTAAATAGTTAGTTTTACCAATAATTCTATAATAATACAACGTTAACTCAGCGAAATAAAAATTTAAATTACACAAAAAATTACACCTAACATTATATGCAACTATAGAGATGAATATTTATATATAAACTTTACTCCAAATACACTATAGGCTTTTCTAATAATTATAATTATATCGCAAATACTTTTATCAGATAATATATACTTATGTTATCTGTATATATATATATATCTTATATATAAAATTCTCGTGTCACAATGTTAGTAACCATACTCCTCTGAAACGGTTTGACCGATTTTTATGAAATTTTATATGCATATTCAGTAGGTCTGAGAATCGGCTACTATCTATATTTCATACCCCTATGTGATAAGGGTTGTCCACCCCTAACATTTATTTTTTTGGACATTTTTTTTAAATTTTAAATTGTTATAATGAGGCATTAAAAAATACATTCAACCTTAAATTTTCACCCTTCTAACACCAACCCCTATTTTTTAATAGTTATTTTAGTAATTAATCGAATTTCATGCCGGTTCTTCTCGATGACTGGCTGTTTTCCGAACCGGTAGTAGATTTGACGTTCATAAGCGCCTTCTCAGAGCCTAAATTGAATAAAGGATTTTTCGATTTTGATTTTGAATCATTTTTCATGCCACTCGATAACTAATCAATTATCACTTGGTAAGTTATCCCAGAGAATAAGCTAATTAAAACCAAGTCGTCGCCTTTTTTGTGACTGTTTTTCACATGTATTTCGATTAAAATTTCCCTGAGCTTATGGCAAAGCTAAAATTTTTGTACAAAAAAGCCTATTTTATCAATCTTCTATCTATATCTTCTATCTACCTATCTTCTTCTATCTATCAGAATTCCGACGGGACGTAACAGTGCTTGCATTATTGCGTTTCATTCGGTCAGTGAGAGTGCCGAGGACCCCCCCAACATACGAATGAATTTTACTAATTTTTAACTAGAGTAGTAGCATTATAAGATAAATAAATTCTTGTATGTTTCTAAAGTTACTTTCAAACCTGTGTGTATCGCACGTACTTTTGGCTAACACTCAATTCAGGTGTGGGAAGACATTATCGTTATGCGTTACGAACTATCGGGCTACGTTACGATAGACGCAGCATGTTAACTGAGCTGGTGGTTTGTACACACATCAAAGGAGTTTAGCGGACGTTTCAAGTCATTGGAAAACACAGGTGTGGCAACGTATAATCTGCACCTTTATCGGAATGATTTTTGACGTTAATTTTAGCGCGACAAGTAGTCGATCGAAGCTTCGTTTCACAGGGATGGGAGTAGTACAAGAGTTAGTCATACATTTTTACAATATTGGGATTCATTTAGTAGTCCAGTTAACCTGTTAAGACCTTGCTTGGTCAATAGCGTAGTCAGTTCGAAAAAAAAGGGATTCATTTAACTTGAAGTAAAAAATCTGTCATTATTTTATTTATACAACCGGTAAGTCGTTAGGTAAATATTTCGAGGAATTTTATTACCAGGTATATCGTTTTTTGTATACTGTTAAAAGTACACATTAGGTGGCTTAGCGGGGATACAGTTAGTATAGGTATTTATCTAACTGTGCAAATGTATGTATAAAATAAACTTTTGTATACAATTTCTCATGGAAAGATCTTGTTTTGCCGGAAACTGCCCACATAAAATCCTTTGCTTACGGTCTGTTGTGTGTACATCCTATATTGATGTGCCATAATTATTAGAAGATATAAAATATATGATATTTGGAATTTCTTAAGAGAGCAATTCTTTTACATATCGCATTGTGTTTGTTATGTAATTATTAAAAAAAATCAGTGTTGCATTAATATAATAAATACGAATGTTTTCATTTGCCTGTTACGCTTTCACGTCTTAGCTACTAACCAGGTCATTATCAAATTTTCCATACACGATGTCAGGTCAGGTTACAGAAAAAAACAAAGGATAGGTCAAGTCTATAATAAAAGCTAGTGAAGCAGCGGTAAAAACTACATTGTAATAAGATAAAATCCGAAGAAATAATTTGTGTCTATGATTTTTTTTTCCTCGAACTGACTATGCTATTGACCTAGCAAGGTCTTAACAGCTTCACAGGACTACTAAGGTGAGCGCTTAAGACACTCAGCCGATTTTATTTGGGCAACTAGCTCAAGGGTGCACGGTGGGTACAGATTTGTCGCTGCCAATTGTGGTTTCGGCCATGCTCGGCAGCGAGGAGGCATGGAGAGCCCATGGAGAGAGATTTCCCCACGTTAATAAAAAAAAAGATGTGGTGTCGTGGGCCATCAGGTAGGAACGAAGTTCCTTCGGCTAATGTAGAATCGACACAATTTGCAAAAAAAATGCAAGGAGAAAAAAAAACTAATGTAGAATCGACACAATTTGCAAAAAAAAAATGCAAGAAAGAAGGAGAAAAAAAAACAATACCTAAATAAAACTAATGTAGAATCGACAGAATTTGCAAAAAAAATAAATAAAAATTAACTAAATAAAAAACTTGTGCAGAAACACTGTCAGGATTCATTATTATTATTATTTTTTATTATTTACAAAAAACCTGTATACAATCAACAAAAATAATCGTCGCGACACCACACTGTTCAATGCGAAATAGAAATGAAAATATCTGGCTTGCTTTCTATAAGAGAGAGAGAGACAGACAGAGATACATGCGCATGCCGCACAGCTCCACAAGTTCCACAAGGGCTGTTGCCTGATACATGTAATTCGCGACTTATCTTTTTTTTGTAACCTAAGCTAAGCTACATATTCATACTTATATGAATTATTGAACCATATATCAAGCATACATACCTCGACAACTCTTGTATATATTTTGTGTCGGATAATGTTTCTATGAACTTATTGTGTCATCCAGTAGAACAGTTTATGAATAAATCCTTGATGTGTAGAGAAATGGAAGCAATTCAAATTGTTATAGCGTATTGTTTAATTATACTCGTATGTGCCATTGAAAAACTGCTTGATAGTTATGGATTTTTTTTTTGTTTAATTTCTTAGATACTTTTTTTTTTATTTAAAAAAAGAATAATCATGATAGTTTAATTTACTATAAAGTTTATTAGTTTTAAATTACTACAATTTTTATAAATATTACCCGTTTGGTGATGCGTGTTTTATTGTCGTGGAAAAGTTAGAAAAATAACGTGGTGGTTATATTATTTCAATAAAATTAAAATAGGTATAACTGAACGAGGATCAACGGCATCTCACGCGGACCCTTTCTGAATAATATATCGTTAAGATGTGCCAAGCCAACTATATACGTTCTTGAATAAATATCTATCGGATTTTATTGCTTACCCGACATTATCCCGTGTGTCCAAGCAGTGCGTGGAATAAAACTGAAAAGGGTCGCACCTGAACATCTAGCACTCAATAAATCTTTTATCCTTAAAGCGATTTCATCTACATTTATCGTACGATATTCAATTATGACTGCCTTTGTAGTATATCGGATAAGGTTCGGCTTGAATTAATGAGGTCGCGGATTTTGTTAACTTTATTTGTACAGAAAAACTCATCTCTTTCTTCCGTGTTTATTTGTACATTAGATAGTGTCCGTGATTCCGGAATCGCGGAAATAGTTCTGTTGTTTCATGGAAACCTGCCCTTTTAACCGAATACATTGTGGTTGGTGTTTTATTTTTTCTAATATACATATTTTTAAGCATTGTACAAATTATAAGTTATCGAGCGGTAATTTAAGAGCGCTTTTAAATTTTACCATTACTGCTAAGTCCCTATAAAAACGATGATAATATGGAGCGTCGATAATACCTTAAAGGGCCCTTCCTGTATTTACTAGTAAAAGTCTCTCTCTATAAAGTCGGTTTAGCCGTTTGAAATTACTCCGGACGAAAAACAGGGATTTCGATTTAAAGTATATGTATAGAATAGCTGTGCCCGCGGCTTCGTCTGCGTGGAAGCTTATGTAAAAAAACAGTGATTATTAAAGTCATTTGAATGTATTAAGTTCATTTACTTGTCTACTTTTCTCTCATACTTACGCCACGTCGTCATTAGAACTACAATAACTTTTGATAGAGTGTACCGATTTTAATGAAACAAACACTAAGTTACTCCCGAAGATATGCTTTCCGGTTTTATTGTGAACCCAGTACTTTAGCAGTGATGCGTGTTCATACAAACAAACAAACAATGTAATCTATTACTTATTCCAAGACACCTGTAACAATATTTTTCACGAAAATCTTATTATATAAAAATACCTATATATTACCATACCATATATATTATATATGTATAGATATAGATTGAGTTAAAAGTGATAGTACAGTGGTGACGTATTTAGAGATTAAACATTTTAAATCTTAGAAAGAGTTTAACTTTAGTACAGCTTAAGTTTAAATTTGTGATTAGTTGTACCACATTGAAAGAAGAAAACTAGTATATTACGGACAGTATATTCGTACAAATAAATAATATTGAAGTATATACGATATAAACACCATTTATTTATATATCTATCTCTGGTTTTGTTCCAGCTATTCTTCGAAATGGTCGGACCGGTTTCGAAGAGACTTTCACTGGAAGATTACTGACGTTATTAAAACTTATTTAATATACTTTTAATCTATAAAAATAACATAGAGTTCCGCGCAGATATAGCAAACTAAAGAAACAAGAGTTAGTTTCGTGCGCGTTCCATATTTACACAGAACCAAAAAAAAACACCAAATTCCACGCATACTAAGGCGCGAGATTTCTGCATGATCCGCAAAAGGAAGATCTGTTCAGTTAATACTTACGCTTGTTGTATACATTAAATTATATAGATAAATTACATTAAGGTATTTTTCATATCTTTAGCGTTGATATAAAATAATATGTTGTAAGATAAAAACAAGCATAAACTAAAGGAAGACTAACTTTCAAATGTGGTTGAAAAAACACACTTATAGATGCTCAAAAGTGGTATCTAGACGGGTACTAGAAAAATCAGAACCATGTTATTTTTGTTTTACTAAATTTGTACTTATCTCTTTATACAAGCGTTATCATAAATAAATTCAGTATAGAATGTGATCATCAAAAGCATTTATGTTAATCTATTTTATCTAGAGTAATTCGTATGAATAATTCAACGGAGTCGCTTCAAATCAGCGGCGTTTTAATTACTCATAGCATTTATATTATATCACATCTAAACATATATGATTATCTCACTTCATCAGCGTACGATAAAAATGTGTTCTTTTTTATCTTTAATTTTGGGAACCAATCGTTTAGACTATTACTGCCATTGTCGAGTAGTTAATAGTATTACAAATTCTTCTTCTATTCCATTTTTGGCAACCAGTCTTCTAGTAGACTATTACTGCCATTGTCAAGTGAGTATCGATACTACAAGTTTCTTGATAAAATTTCAATGAACTAACAAGATGGTGGCCATGGACTTTCCATGGAGTTTTTATGGCAATCTCAGAATTCATAGTCCGTGGTATTATTTTCCATTAATTTCCACAAAATATAAAATCCACTACACGACAGGCCAAAAACTCAATTATCAAGTTATTATTGTTGTTGAAATGTGTTCTTAAACTATAGATACTACGAATCCGCACCTTAATCCTTGTCAAATTACAAAACATAGTAAAAATAAAATACAAACTAGTACTACCTACTGGTGAGTTATAACATATGTAATGGAATATAAATCATAATAATGAATAAACAATTACTTAACATAAACTTTCATGATGAATAACGTTTTTTTTTTATATCATCGGAGGCTAACGAATAGGTTGATGTTAAGTGCAACACCAGGGGAGTCGCAAGTGCGTTGCCAGCCTGTGTTTGAGGGGAGGGGGGATGGGGGAGGGGGAGAGTGGACGGGAAAGGGGGTAGGGAACTGGGCCTCCGGCGTTCTCACTGACCGAACGAAACGCAACTATGCAAGCACTGTTACTTCACGTCGGTTTTCTGTGAGAGGGTGGTACTACCCCGAGTGAGCCGACCCATTCATGCTGAAACCAGTAATAGCTTCAGCGTGGCTCTACCACCTACAATGAATCAGTATTGAAATTTTTATACACGCATTGTATAAGCTAATTTTCCATTGCCACTCGTTATCATGATTCCGATGATATTATGAATTTGTATGTCAAACACTTACTACGTAAATCGATCCGTTTAATTTTTTCTGAACTAATTATATTGTCTTACCTTTATGTGCTAACTTGAAACCACCATTTTAATATGAACTACATGCTTTCATCCGCGGTTTCGCTCGTCTTAACATAGTTTTGATATATCCCTTCGGAACAGTCCATTTTTTTCATTATGAAAGGTACTGTATGTCTTTCTCTGTATCCCTGACAAATATGCATGCAATTCATGATGATCGGTTAAGTACTTAAGTTGTGAAAGCGTAACAAACAAACTCTCATTCTGTTTTAATAATATTAATAGTTTATTACATTATTATTTTATTAACATTAATAATTAGATAGTTAGTTTTTAACAGTTTTAAATGTTTTTACTATTATGTTTGTTTTTACTACAAAGTACAATCATACGATGCTCAATAAGATGAATTTTAAAGTTACTTAAATAAAATAAACTCTAAAACGCAACAATGTCTTTAAGAGATTGCGATGATACATAGTAAGGGATTTTATGTATAGTTCACAATACACTCTAATAGCCACATAAAACGTAAACAATTTCAATAGAAACAACGTATTTATTACAATATAAAGTATCTCGGTTTCGTTTGATATCAACGCTTTATTCTACTAGTCTTCAAGATAATTTTTGAACTAGATTCAGTTACAAAGGAATGTCTTGAGATTTTCTTTTTTTATTTTTTTTGTACTTATGAATTGAAATAATTATTCTCTGAACTTATCAGTATTGAAAAATGATAATTCTTATTGAAGTATGAACATGAAATACAACCGTTAATCTGTACATATAATAAGAACTTATATCTAACTTGTAAATACTTTATATATTTTGTGATAAAAATTGTTGGCGGTGTCTAGGAATAAAATACATTTCCATCATTTTTACAAATGTCTGTCTCTCTATTTGTTTGGACTCACATAATTGCTAAAGAACTACATATACGATAAAACCTCACCAAAAAATCATAAAACATTTTCTCGTGTATATATTTAGTCATTTCATTAAAATCGGTCCGTTTCATTAAAAGTTATTTGTAATTTGAATGACAGCTCGAGTTAAGTACGATAAACGAGTAGGTATGCGAATACAATTCAATCTCCTACAAAAACAGGGTATTATATATTATGAAAATATATAATTTTTGTATGTGGTAGAGCCACGCTGAAGCTATTACTGGTTCCAGCATGAATGGATCGGCTCGCCCGGGGTAGTACCACCCGACCCACAGAAAACCGACGTGAAGTAACAGTGCTTGTATTGTTGCGTTTCGTTCGGTCAGTGAGAGCGCCGGAGGCCCACCTACCCTCCCCTTCCCCTTCCTTCTTCCCCCCCTCCCCAATACAGGCTGGGAACGCACTTGCGACACTCCTCATGTTGCAAGTGTCTTTGGCGGTGGTGATCACTTAACATCAGGTGACCCATCTGTTCTTTTGCCTCATATAATATTTAAAAAAAAACCGTAAACGAAAGACTTTTATGCATTAAGACACACGCGCACGAAGTCGCGGGCACAGCTAGTCGACAATAAAGATAGGACGACCCATCCGAAAGTAAATAGTTACTGTCACCTATGTAGGTGCAACATCAGGTATTATTATTTAGAATTGCAAGTGACGAACATGGGTAAGTTCATGATCCATGTAGCGAATGCATATACTAGAGACAGCCGTGTACGTTTTAGAAAACGCTCCTCTCACCTCTACATATACGAGGTTACTATTTGAACCTCAGATCGTCTGAAGTAAGCCTCTTATGAGGGATCTGACCTGACTACAGAGTTATAAAGGAGAAGTTTCACCCGGCTCACCGCTACATGGCGTAGGATGGGTGTCCTATGCCGGATTTCCTGACACAAAGCAGGAGTATTGCTTTTATATTATCGACCTTTAAGGTGTGTATTTCAGTCCTTTTTTGAATAACAACAAATTAAGATGTCGCTTAAAATATATTCTGAAGTTGTATGAAATATTCCTGTCAAAGTTATTTCATTGCCGGTTGAGCAACACAAACGTTTACTCTCGGTTTCCTTGAAAGTTGCCGAGGGAAGTATTCTCGCAAAGCGCAGGAAGGTGGGGCTTAAAAACAGATCCCGGCGGGCTAGAAACGTACATGCTACTTTAGGTAAAATGTTTTTATCTTTATGAGTAATTAGAACTGCATGTTCACGTTTCTATTTGAATTTATTTTATACATTTCGAGTTTCTGACGGGATTTTGATCCTAATGGTTTATAAACGAATACGTACCCGCAATTTGAAACTTGTAAGGCTTATCTGTATTTATGACATTGCGTATTATTCTTGTTCTATTTTGGATAATATACGTTGGTATGACCAAGTAAAGTTGCTTAGAAATAATCATAATTCATTCTGAGATATTAAAAAAAGGGTTACTATTTTGTTATTAAACTGAAGTCATCAGAAAACTTTAACATCAAATTAAATATACTCTTAATATTGACAGTAATTATCTTTAACTATTATTAAAGGTTATCAAAAGGAATATTTGTTAACATAAAGGGTAAGAAAATTTAAATAAATTAACACCAATCGGAGTATTAGTGACAAACATAATTCAGGAGACCGCATAATGAATCTGGTGATTCTCTGGCCCCTACCATATCACAAAAAGAGAGTTGGGAGTTGGTATCAGTATTGTTTGAATCAATTGCCACTTCACATCCAGAATGATCACATAAAATAAGGCCGGTGCGGAGGCACGGTACAATAAAACTGATGGAATCGAAAGACGTCGGTTAGATGCTACCTTCTATAGATGGTGAAGGTTAATTTACTGCATATTTTATTCCAACCCCGGTAACTATTTCAAACGATATCCTGAATGCTTGCATAAACAATGTCTGCAGGCGTTAGTACTTTTTAAACAAGACATTCGTACCCTCAATCAATACCAAACCCATTCTAACTCTGGACGTTTGCGACACGATTTGCGCGTTCTATAAAGACGTTACCTAGTTATTTCTGTTTCTTCTTCACTAGCAACATCCTGCGACTTCGTTCGTGTTTATTATCTACAATATAAAAATTAATAGCGATTTATTTATTGTTATCTTGTAACTAAATAATCAGATTTTATCTCTTTTTAATAATAGTATAGATCAGCATCAGTTTTCAGTGTGATGTAACGGGACATACATTTAAAATTTAAACCCAATAATTAATATGTAAGTCGAAGCCAATTATATTTTACATTATAGTATCGTATTCCTTCTAGGGATATTCTCACAAGACGGTTAATTATGAGTTACCATCCAATATATAAAATATTACGTCAGGCTCCATGGTCCGGAAAATTGTTTTAAAATTTCGATAAAATAATTCTTCATCTATAAGAATATTAACGCCGAATTAACGCCTAAACCATAAAAGTAATTATTTCTTACTTGATGATGCAATAATTATTATAATGACTTTACAACAAGCCATATACAATTACTATCAGAAAACGTTTTGATTTACTTTTCTAATATCGCCGTACAATATATGTATTGTGTCGTCTGGAATCGCCAATAATTACGCCCAGAGATAATGTTACCGACTTAAGTGTTAGCCAACAAGAAAATAGGTCGAGCATAAAACTGGGATGAGAGCTTTATCGAGAGCCTTTTTAGTATCAGCACTCGAGAAAACGAAACACTGTCACATCAAAGTGACTATGGTTTTCGTATACAGCACTTTCGCAAACTTAAATAAGATAATGACTTATGGATTCATCTAATATTTTTAGGGAAATATTTCCATTGTACATATACAATAGTTCTAGTGGTTTATAACAGTATAGATGGTAGTTAGAGATTATCTTATGAATATGGTTAGACACCGTTTCTTCTAATTAATATCGGTTTTGATCGGGTTTTTTCCATACAGATTAAGTACTACTGATGTGTTGATCCAAAGTAAAATTCCATTTACGTTATCACGTTATTATGATGTTCAACAAATGCACTGTTGAAGTAATAAAACTAAATAACAAATAAAGTTTACCTTTACTATCGACTTAAGTTGAATGCTGAGATACATCTTTATATATAAATTTATTCTGTGCGTGTGTATGTCACTGAACTCCTCATAAACGGCTGCACCGATTTTAATAAAACTTTGTGTGCATGGTTTAGATTCACAATTGGACCCAGTAAGTGGCGTTGCGGTTGACTTTTAGGATTGTTTTTATTATCAAGGAAGGACAACGCCCGCCAGGTTAGCTAGTTATTATATAATTACGTGGATTACTCATTTAGAATTAGCAACCCAAAATACGTGGAATCTAATAGTGACTTAGTTCTTTGGATTTTAGTTTTTCTCTCAAACAATTAAGAACTTTATTTTCTACTAACTTCTGCCTGTGCGTAACGTTACACGCAGTAAACACGCAGCGGAAGCTCTCAAAAGGAAAAAAACCCTGATTTTGAAACATTCTTCATTGGTGCTCCGCTCCTATTGGTCTTAGCGTGATGATGATGATGGTCTAACCTATAACCTCCCTCGATAAATAAGCTATATAACACTGAAAGAATATTTAAAATCGGACCAGTAGTTCCTGAGATTAGCGCGTTCAACCAACTAAACAAACCCTTTACAAAACTATATAATTTAGTATAGATTGGTTATATCCCTCTCAGTGTACACTATATATTTTTGTTTAATGTGACGTTTTTATTTCAAAAATATGCTAAATCGTTGAACTCTTCTATTAATTTAAGGATTATCCAACAGTTTCAACGAGGTTCGTGTAATACGACATACCAGAATTCTTTATTACCTCTATACCGCGACGTGTCAGAATGCGTATTATCTCGCGTGTCGTACGTGGATTGCGAGACAGCCCCATTTCAAGTACGCTTGCAATGTTCATGTTGTCGTTTGAGAATATTAAACATTTCGTATGTGGTATATTTGAGATAAAAGTTTTTTTTTAAATGAAACTTCTTATGTTTTGAAATTCTGATCTGCAATTTTTTTGTGTCACGAAAATTGACGGAGGTAAGCACTCTGTCGGGTAGAGTGGGAGTAGTGTCTCGTTCGCCTTCGGATATTGGTGAATTGTGAGACATACGCTTATTTTTTTCTCGTTTTCCGTGGTTCTGTGTACTGCATTCAGGCGGCGTGGCGATCCCTAAATTTTGTTTTTATTTTCATATAATCAATGCGTCGTAGCCTTTACTTTTTAACCGACTTCAAAAAAAGGAGGAGGTTATCAATTCATCTGTATTTTTTTTTTATGTTTGTTACCTCATAACTTTGGACTGGGTGAACCGATTTTGATTATTCTTTTTTTATTTGAAAGCTGGTACTTCCAGTGTGGTCCCATTTGGTTGGTAGTTGGTACCGACTTCCAGTACATCTCTAGGTAGCACACATATTCATATGTTTTATTTAATTTGGTTAATTTGATAAACTATTTATTTTCCGCTTTTTAGTGCCTTATGGGTTTTTGACTGATATTGAAGTCGGTTAATACTTTTTTTTGAAAATTTACTTTATAAGTATGTATTCTTCATACTTCATGATCCTTACTTCTATAATCTACACTATTTGTACAATACTCAATACTGTTTCCACCATTTAGAAAAATAAAAATAATACTGCCAAAATATTATCTATATTAACATATGAAGAAAAGACTTAGTACCCCTTATTATGGTCGAATTTCGATCACCATAAGACCATTAGTGACACTATTACTATCCTAGCACACTATAATAATGTTCTATTTAAGAACTTCCCTCAAATGTGAGTGTAATACAAAAACCAATCCTTTTAATATTAAACCTTTATGGAAAAGCGGTTTTTATTCACGAAGATACCTATACCTTTAAATAAGATTACTGAGCTTCCGGGGATGCTCAGTGTTGGAATAAATTATTCAACTCGTATGCTTTATTTTGGGATTACAAAGTTTAAACAACGATCGATACAGTCTCTATATAGTCTGAGAATCGTTATAAGACTATATCAATATTTTTTATAGATATTGGGATCTGTATAACATTATTAGCTTCTGCTCGCGGTTTCACTCGTATTGATGAAGGTTTAATTTATTTGTCGGGAACGGTTCGTTTTTTTTGTATGAAAGGTACCCCGTGCCCTTTTCTGTACTCCGAACAATGAGTATGCAAAAAATTTTGCAGATCGGTCGATTGTAAGGCATGAAAGTGTAACAAACAAACTCAGTACTCAACAACAAACAAAATTAGTAAGGATTTAAATGAACAAATTAAATAAGAAGCAAAAATGTATTGTTTATCGGCCAGCATATTTAATTAACTATTTTAAATTAACAGTGATTACTCGCGATTTTGTACCTGTCAATTACAATAACTTAGGAATACTATAGGTTTCTAGTGAATTAATTATCCGATACGAAATATATATAAGAGTTGTTGAGGTATGTATGATTGGTACACATATATGTTTCAACAACTCATATATGTATGAATATTTAGGTTAGCTCATGATAGGTCGCGAATTGCATGTATCAGGCAACCTCCCAAGCCGAGGTGTGTTGTGCACCCTTGAGCTAGTTGTCAAATAAAATCGGCTGAGTGCCTTAAGCGCTCGCCTTAGTAGTCCAGTGAAGCTGTTAAGATCTTGTTAGGTCAACAGCGGAGTCAGTTCGAAAAAGTTTCTATAGTATTATCTCGTATGTTTTCTTCTATATTCATATATCTCTATTAAATATTTTTAGGTATACCTGACAAAATAAAACTCTAACACCGCTCGCCTGATTATCACGAAAGTTGGCACATATATGTTTTGTTTTTTATTTTAAAGCTAAATAGTTATTCATGCTTCATAATATAACAAGTAACGTTTTATGAAATGTCATATGTTTAACAAATTAATAATATTAAAGTTCACACATCATATTAACTTCAATCCTTACATATCCTCACTGAACTTTATTTCAATTATTTTTCTTACAGTCATAAATGCTTTCAAATTATAATACGGACTATTTTGAAAATGATTCTTTATTGTTTCTTTAAATATACTGTGCGATAATTGTGTGAGCTCCTGGGGTACTTTATTCTATAAATCAGTTTTTAGATTCAATTCCTGTTATGTTTAGTAAGACTTGTTTATAAAACAAGCATGTTCATTTTTGTCGACCATTGTAATTAAATGGAATCTTCTACCGTTTAAATTAAAAAAAAAAAAATATTATCTCCAAATACATTTTTTTTTTCAAACACAAACCTGGCTTGTCCGTTACTAAATTCATTAATAGCACATTTAATGCACGACTTGAGACAAGAATAAACTGTTGTAGTGACATCAAAGTCGTATAATTGATTAATGCTGGCACACGGAAAAGAAACAAGTCGTTAACCAAGTAGATCCCTAATCAGTTAACTGCTTAGTTCCGACCTAGACAACGTAAATCGTTGACCACAAAATACAAATCGGCACAGAATGTACGGTTTCCATATAATTATAAAGCACTATACTTACATTGAAAAAGAGATTTTTAACTTACAAAAAAAAAACTATTTTAAAACTCAAGATCACAAAACGACATTTTTCTATAATATATACATTAATATAAATTCTAACCCAAGGAGTTGTCGAAGAAAATGGCATAATTAGATATTTCTCTGTAATATTTTTTTTTTTCGAAAAGTATTCCGTTCATACTGTTTCATTTATTACAATAAAAAAAGTTAATAATAAAGACCTAGAAGTAATTGAAAAATGGAGTAAAAAATGTAGCGATTTAATTTAAAATGTGGTAATTGTGTTTTGGTTTTATGGTTTTACGATATAATTAAAAATTATGCAAAAACCCCTTTTTAATTATCAGTTCCTCAATAATTACAATGATTAGCGGTTGGAGAAACTGAATGCGTGATAAGTTAATACTCTGATGATAAGGAGTGTTATTAAATAGCTTGCAAATATATTCACTCTCTCATATCCAAGTATTAAAGAAGAAACGATAGAAAAACTGAACAAAACAAACTCAAAAGCCTACTATCTTAACACATGCAGGAAACTTGCACATTTGTAGACTGTCACTGGGGCAGGAGTCACGTAAAAGTATCTTATACACTTTTACTAGAGAGCTGGTAATCTATAAATGCGATGTACAATTGTATGGTGTTGTGTTACTACAGAACGATCTACTTTATTTTATTTTATTTATGTATATATTTGACCCCTGTATATGCACTACCTATAAAACTATTTGATTGACAACAATACCACTGGTTAGCTGGAAGAAAATGCTTTATAGCATTAAGCTCGCCAGTGCACAAACAAAAAGCGGAATAAAGTATTCATTCGTCTACTTTGTTTCTTTCCAGAAATTTAGTTTATTAAGTTACTCGATCTCCTATTGAGTTACTACGCCCAAAACGCCCGTTGCACGCGTAAATCCGTGACGAAATAAATCTCATACAATGTGTTAAATGGAGATATGTATAATGTACTATACAGTCGTATGTCAAGATTTTACTGTATCCCAATCCTTGACTATATGTATTACGTATCAAATGTCTTTGCTTCCAATGCTTTAGTAAACTAGTTCTTACACCATGTGCTTTGAGTATAAAAGTATTCCATCTGTATTCGTTATTTTGTGGTTCCAATGCCATCTTAGTTGTTATACGACTCCCTTTAGTAGTAACTGAAGGGAATTTGTATTCTTTTCAGGCGCATAAACTTGTAATAACCATGGAACGAGATTTTAATGTATGTGATAAACTGCAATTCAATAACAAATGTATCCTAGGGTGTAAGGGATGTCGAATAACATCATAAGACTTGAGACACCCAAGCCAACCTCACCTGCACGTGATGCACCCTGCTGAGTAACGAACGGGGCAATGGAGAAAGCGGGGTGGTACGGTTTTACAACCCGACTAAGTCGCAACCACCATGCATATGCGAAAAAGCCCGTGAAAGTGATTTGCTTTTACGGGTCGCGTTTCGGGATCAGCCTGTGCATATCCAGCTTTTTGCAGGCCAGCATGACAGCAGCGACTGGCGATGGATAGTGTGTCACTCGGTGGTCGCCATTGTTTTTGGATTGTACTGTGCTTACCATCAGGCATAATGAAGTCATTTTGCCGTGCAACTATAAAATATAATATATATATATATATATTACTTATACTAATCAATGGTACTAACTAACACTAAACCTATGAAATATTAAATCAGGTAAAAATAGTCTACCCAACTATTCCAATTCGAAGTCTAACTAGCTAGAGTTATTAAATATATCACAGTAATTCGTAGTGGTCGAGTAAAATGACCAGTGAAATGTCAATTCGAATTTCTCAGGTTCGGACGCATATAAAAAAACAATATTTAGGAACTTGCGTACATATTTAAGTTGGTAACACAATTTGGCTGACTGTGAAAAGAAATATTATGACAAAACCTAAACCTGAAAAATGTTCTTGTAATACCACCGATGTGGGAAAGTATAATACTGTAGATTTCTCGGAATTTGCAATCACTAACACGTCGCGAGCTGGCGTGGTGATTATGTCCAAACCAGCGGAAAGAGGCCTATAACGCTACAATGAGTTTCTTACAGAATGATGTGATAATGACCACCCGAAAGTGAAAGTATATACATGATGGCATACGTATATATACAAGACATATAACTATTACATACAATACAATCATTACATAGTAAAAAAACAAAGTCATTTCATGCGGTTTTCACCAGTGGAAACAGTGACTCATGGGGAAGGTTTTAGTATATAGTTTGTCAAGGTTTTTTTTATAGTCAGGGCGGGACATCGTCTGCCGTGCCCGCTAGTTTATTAATATAATATTTATTTACACATTATGCGTTAAATACGCGGACTTAATGCCGAAGGTATTCTCGACCAGTCAAGCAGATCAGTGATGCAGAGATAAATGTTGGTAGATGTAAAAGATGAGGTTTTTATAAAATTATGTTTAACCCATTTATTATCACAATATATAAATAAAATATCAACACCGATATACTACATATATACTACACATATACAATACATACATATAACAACATCATACATAAATATCAATACAATATATAAAAGTATAATAAGTCAACATCAAGTACTAAATACAGTATTAACCAGATAATTCTGCTAAATGAAACTGGTAAAGCCGACGTACCCTGACTTTAAAACTGAAACGGTTAGATGACATCCTGATTTATTTAAAAGTATAACTATATTATATTACAAACATAATATGCTAGATTTTTGAAAAAAACTTTTATAAACTCATTGGACCATATGTTACTATATGATGAATTAATCAATACATTTTTGTTTACAACGATGATACTCAGAAATCTTTCCGATAATTAATCGAACGTCCGGAAATTCTGACAAGCGGATTTCGTGTCCGACATCTGTTTTACTGTTTCCCTAGATAATAGTTGTCAGGGTGACAGTTACGATTATATAATATGAAACAATATAGGCCGGATATACGCTTTATATTTCCTTTCAAAATGTGTCATCGAGGTCAAATACGAGTCTAATACATGTATTTTTGAAGTTATACTTCTTTTGGCGCGTTAGGGAAAAATAATGAGAGTAAATTTTTATGATGCGCGCGCACACCGTCACGAAAAACCGACACCCTGAAGTTATTACAATTCGCGCGTACACCGTCACGAACCCTGAAGTTAGCTATAGTTCACATTTTGTTTCTTTGTATTTGTTGTTTGTATTTCTTTGTATTAAAACTTTCAAAGTATTACATACCTTTTTTCTATTGTTAGTGTAATTTTTTCTACAAACGTAGAATAAGGCGAATGATATAATAAAATTTTTGAAAAGATTTTTATCTTGTTACGCCAAAGAAGTAACTAACGCGTTTACATAAGTACACATACATTTTTTTATGGTTTGCAGGTTTTAGCATTTGACCGCAATCTTATCTGATGTTACATGACTATTTCCCTACGTCACCAACGTTCACATATTAATCTACCCTATAATAAACAGCCTTTAGACATTAAAACCCGCTTGACATGGTGCTTGAACTTACTATCTGGCAAATCGTTAATTTGCTATGGGACTTTGTTATAAAACCTAACATTATTAACTAAATAACTGTTACTGGTATTAGTTAGCTTCAAACATGGAACAAATTTGTCATCTCTAGTATATAATGCGTTATTTAAAGCGTCAAAATATATCATAAAAATCAATGATTAAACATTGGTATCAATCTAAAACATGTCTATAAACTCTCATCAAATATTTATAACGCGATGACAATTTAATGATAACAAAAAATCAATTACACTCGATAATTAACCCTTCTCATTCAATTAACCAACCATCTGATACCATCCCTACCAAGTTATAACCTCGAAAATCACATGACATAAAAAACGAGAACCATATCAACGTTAAACTTGTGGTATGGGTAGTGTTGCCAGCCGTTCTCTGAAATCCGGGAACTTGGTACTTTTATCACCACAGAGTTTTTATAAAAGACAGTTTGAATTGATACCCTATTAATGCGTATGTGATATTAACTATACTCTGACGTCATAAAAGATATTTTTAATTGTTTCGATAAGACAATAGCTGGTGTCCACGACTTCATATTCGTGATATTAACTTTGTTTTTTATTATTTTATTTTTGGCGACCAATATTCTAGATTATTACTGTGATTGTCGAGTAGCTTACTAGTGTAATATTTCATGTGTGTTGTGATAATTTCAATCTTGTAACAATATTTCACTCATGCACATCAATCGAACTATATTACGTAAAACACCGCCAAAATATTATCCGATACGAAATATATATAAGAGTTGTTGAGATATATATGTTTGGTACACATGTATGTTTCAACAACTCATATGTGTATGAATAGTTAGCTTAGCTTAGGTTAGCACAGATAGGTCGCGAATTGCATGTATCAGGCAACAGCCAAAGCCGAGGTGTGCCGTGCACCCTTGAGCTAGTTGTCAAAATAAATTCGGCTGAGTGCCTTAAGCGCTCGCCTTAGTAGCCCAGTGAAGCTGTTAAGACCTTGCTGGGTAAATAGCGTAGTCAGTTCGAAAAAAAAATCGCCAAAATTACCAAATATAGAGTTAAATAAAACAAAATTATGAATAAAATATAAAAAAACAGACATGACAGATTCCTCCAAAAAATACAAATGGTTTTCTTATATCACAGAAACTACGAAATTTATTTTGATTAGTTTTCCAATCTTTGATTTTTTTTAAATTATAGTCTTATGATTAACCGTCAGAACTTTTTTATCGTCATCAGGTTATCCGTAATAAAGCTTGTCATTACAACATATTTTTCATAGAGATTAAAGATAATATAAAGCCTACACAATATTCTTATAAGTCCTCTTACTGCAAGTAACTCTTGTAAAATAGATTCAGTGGTTAATGTAAAAATTAAAGTAATTTCTTCTTTACACATACACATTGCAAATATCACTTATAATCATGACATGACAATTTTCCACATTCTCTCTTTGTTAGCAAGAGTTCCCTATATTATAATTGTTCCTTTCTGGTAAATAGAAATTTCGAAGTTAGCAACCCTGGGTATGGGGTCCAGGAGGCGGGGCAGGCCCGGGTTCCTCTATTGATTTTGCCTACCCCCGCGCCCTCTCACACGCATCTCACAACTGTTGCTTAACTTTCCCACAGTTTAGAGAACCGGAAAATGCTTTAAGATTTTCAATGGAGTAAATTCAGGAACATCATTTCGATTATCCCCGTAGTTTCATTATATTACGTTTGTCAAACGTAATTTTATAATTTAGTAGCCGTGCCCGCGACTTTGTCCGCCTCGAACCTTATGTAAAAAACAGTGATTAATAAACTCATATGAATGTATGGGGTCTATTTTCTTATCCACTTTCCTCTCGTACTTACACCGCGTCGTTATTAAAATTACAATACCTTGTGATATAATGGACCGATTTTAATGAAACAAAGACCAAGTTATTCTCGAAGATATGCTTTATAATTTTCTTGTTATGGATTTATTGTGAACTCAGTACTTTAGCAGTGATGCGTGTTCATACAAATAGATAGACAGACATATAGACAGATAGATATTTCTAAAAATGATTGAAATTTATTTTATTACTTATTCTAAACACATACAATTTTTTTTTTCATGAAAATCGAAAAAGACGTTAGATTTACGTTCTTATTATATATATAGAATAGAATAGATGTATAGACTAGCAATAGCCCGCGTGGTCGTTCGTGGTAAATTACAGTGTAAATTAATACTTACTATTATCCTTAGTAATATTATGAATGTGAAAGTGAATATTGTTTGTTTGTTTCATTATTACGCTTAACACAGATCACCCCGACACACATATACATAGGTTTTTATTTTTTACTTTATTTTCGATCTGCATTCGTTTAGTTTTACCTAATTGTCAGATACGAGATTCATATTTGAATTCGTGAGAGTCACGTGGCAGTACACAGGTGTATCTTACGAATTCTTATATGTATGAATAACTTAGCTTAGTTTAGCTTAGACCGATTCGCGGTGTTGCATTCAAGCAAAGGCCCAAGCCGAGATTCGGCCAGTTTGACACTCTTGTTGCACTGTTACCCTGTTACACCAAAACATTTGAACACCATGACATTTTACATACACGATGTCAGAAGTATAGAAACGAATATAGGAACACCTTTACCCACAACAAATGTAGTATTTATTCCCTATGGATAGATCAAATCAAGGTGGTAAGTCGCGCTGTAGCTATTACTGGTTTCAGCATGAATGGGTCGGCTCGCCCGGGGTAGTACCACCCTCTCACAGAACACCGACGTGAAGTAACAGTGCTTGCATTGTTGCGTTTCGTTCGGTCAGTGAGAGCACCGGGGGCCCACCTCCTTCCTCCCTTTCTTCTTTCCTTACCCCTCCCCCACACACAGTCTGGCAACGCAATTGCGACTCCCTGGTATTGCTAGTCTCTATGGACGGTGGTGATCACTTAACATCAGGTGACCCACCTCTTAGTTTGCCTGCTTTTGACATAAAAAAAAATTAACACGAGCGAAGGTAGTATTAGTAGAAGCGAAGTTAGTAATATTATAAATGTGAATATATATTTGTTGGTTTGTTACGCTTTTACGCTTTAACATCTAGTAAAAATGAATTGTTGTGAAAAGTGAAATCTACATTAACACGAGAGATGCCGTAAGCATAAACTAGTATAATATAAAATAACAGCATTTAGTGGCCAATTAAACCAAAACGAATAGTATAAAACCTTTATAGTATAAATTTAGTATGTCAGCTTTCATGGTACCGATGAACCGGTGTTGGAGTTTATGAGTCTCGTATATATAAGAATATCTTTCGAACCAATAAGTTAAGCGAAAAATCATAAGAGAGCTCTTTTATAGAGTATTAAATTTTCTATAAAAGAACATATGTTTTTTAGCTGTATATATATATACATATATGTATAAGCAATTTATAAAATTGCAAAGAACAAAATGAAGTTTTCATGTGTTATTTCCACTTGGAGCAACGACTGACGTGCTAGCCCATTGATTATTAAAATGTAGAAGTTTTAAAGCGATGATGGCTTGACTGATAGTGTGTTCGGACACAGCGCCGATGGACGTAAGTTCGAATGCTTGCAATTAAGTTAGAGCTTGCTGTGAAGGAAAACATCGTGATCTAACCATGGCATGCTTGTAGGTTTATTCTAAGTGCGTAGTCGGACCTGAGGGGATGAGTCCATCTCCTCATTGCACAGGTCCGGCGGACGAGGGAAGATGGGTGTGTACCCAATCTGCCTTTCTATAGGTAGGAGACCGGCGGTAACCTTCCGCCGGGCGGACCGTTGGGGCGGCTTTACAAGGTCGATTAGCATTGTACGATCCCTTGCCGCTCCAACAGTCACGGTATGTCGGTACACCGTGGGGTTTTAGTCCGTCCGTTTAGCGAGTCTCCCTCGAGGAATGGCTAAATCGCACAGTCTACGCATAGAAAAAACAGCCTTATTTACTATTACATTAGGCTTAAATTATCAGGGTGGCCTAAAATATCGAATCGATTATTCTCGATTCCGATGAATCGATATTAACGATTTATTTAGAACTAATCGATACATGGAAATTAAAGTGGAAACCGAATTTTCAATATTCAGGTTCCTGGTAAAAAAAACGCGTTTATATCGAAAATATAATCTTTTGTCTTAAATATCAAATCAATTTTCTATCCTCCCCCAGGAGGGGGGTATCCATAAGGGATTTCCTTACGCTAATAAAAAAAAGGTTTTTTCTAAGTGCATCTGGCTAGCTACCATCCTCAAGTTAAAAATCTGCCGCCAAGCACTTGTTGATGTATTCCGGCAGCAGCACTTGAGAGCCATTCATCATTAAGCATCAGATAATAATGAGGTCGAACGCTAAAACCTATAAAATTATAAAAAGAAACTTGCCAGGACTTTTTTTATTAATATGAAACTTACTGAGGGCTTTCGTGAAAAAAATTTAAGATACCCAAAGTAAGGACCACCTGGATGAGTAAACAGCAGATTATTAAAGTAATTGTATCCGATTGCAATACATAACTCTATGGGGTATAAGGGTGTCGAATAACATCTAAGACTTGAGACACTCAAGCCACCCTCACCTGAACGTGGTGCACCCTGCTGAATAACGAATGGGGCAATGGCGATAGCGGGGTGGTAGGGTTCTACAGCCTGACTTGGTCGCAACCACCATGTATATGGCGAAAAAGCCCTTCATAGTGATTCGCATCTGCGGCTCGCGTTTCGCAATCAGCATATCCAGCTTTTCGCAGTCCGGCATGACAACGGCGACCGGCGATGGATAGTGTGTCACTCGGTGGTCACCATTGTTTTTAGATTGTACTGTGCGTACCATCAGGCACAGTGCAGTCATTTTGCCGTGCTACAATTAAAAAAAAAACTAAATCTATGTTTACCCATACATCCTGTAACAAAATTTCCCGATTTATCCAGAAAGTACCAGACAAAATTTTAAGTCCCCAGTGTGTATTATATAAGCATTTTGAAGGCGTTCAGTTTCAACTGTTTACGGCCTATATTATATTGCTCAAGCATAAATATGACGTAACTAGTCTTAGAAAATCCCCTGAGGACTATAGAATCTCTCGAACTTGTTGATAATAAGTTTTACCTTACTCAGTGTCACTGATCGACAGAATCAAAACCCAACAAGCATTTCAATTTTATTTTATCTTGCTTTATAGTTGCAAATTGTCGGCGACGTATAAAATGTATATTAATTAATTTATTGAATAATAAGTTATCAACAATAGTACTAACTAGTTGACACCCATGACTTCGTCTGCGTTATTAATTGTCTTATCTTTTTACAAAAGAAAAAACCAAAACAATTTACAGCGAGAATATATTTTGCTAAAAAATATCTTTATCGACAATGTTATCCGTTTACTTCCCCTTCTCTTCACATACTCTTCTCACATCATTGAATGCATAGTTATACAGGTGACTTTTTAAACAGCAGCGATATTTTCAGAGGTTACTGAGTAGTCGATTCTGGTTCTAAATCAGTTAAAATAGGTGCTAAATATTTAATCTAATTATCTAGAAAATACAAAACTTACATACACTAAACATTAGTTGATTTACGCAAAAGTAGACTGGTGTAATAATAAGAAAAGCCATGCCTTAATTTGACCGTGCAGCATTCCGACGATGAGCAGTTACGTAATGATTAACCTTGAAAAGCGCCCCTTTAATGTTATTCATTGAACCTAGATGTGATTTTTAAGGTTTAAAAGTATTAAGTAGTTAAGTTTCCAATATTTTTAAAAGTTTGAAACAAGCTTTAATTAAAGTTATCTTTGTTGTTTATTAGTATTTGTTTTGATATTATAATTTTTTATGTTAAATGTGACCATGAACTACATAAGGATTGAAGGGTGTTAAACTTTAAACAGTCAACTGGTATAAATCATATTTATACTTAAAAAATATATATTAAGCGAAGGTAATGTGCTAATTTTATATAAGAACCAACTTAAAATAAAAACAATTGATCGAAATGTGAAATATATCCAGTAGTTTTTGCTTATAATGGCAAACCACTATCATTGTAAAATAATTATCACGATAGATTCATTTAATATTAACTTATTAAATTCCTAAGAAACCACGATTGTTTTAGAACTACGCTGTTTAGCTCTAAGTTTTTTCTCGCTGGGAAGAAGAGGCGGTGTGTTGCTTATGTACTTCCCTCTGTACATAAAATATATTTTTAAGATAATAAGCGACGTAGACGCAGTCACTGGTATCAGTTAGTGAATAAATAAATCAGATATACGCATATCAAATACCTGGTCATTCAAAAATCAATCCGTCGCAAATTTTCACTTTTTTTTTCACATACGCAGTGTATGTAAACATTTGAGAATCTAAATACATAGCGGACAAAATATTCAAAAACATTACATTGATATAAACAATCATCAAAAGATTAATTCAAAAAATATGTACTTTAGTAAGACAGTAAGATATAATATTAGGAGCATTTGATAAAGTAAAAGTGTCTGCAAACCCACAACGGCAGGTGTTCCACGCCGCACAAATGTTTTCAAATTATGCACATTAAAATAATTCATAGCAATTTGGAAAGAGCAGTAAATTTTTACGTAAATATAAATTTTAGAGTTTCGAACGGTTTAGTATACAAAGTTCGTATATTATTATTTTTATTTCATAGCTTTCTCTTGGTTACATTATAGAATTTGTTTTCAGATTAGTAACGTTTAAAAAACTTGCTTTTATTGTGATATTTGAATTTTTACCTATCTATCTATACTAATATATAAAGCTGAAGAGTTTGTTTGCTTAGTTGAACGCGCTAATCTCAGGAACTACTGGTCCGATTTGAAAAAATCGTTAGGTTTTTGATAGGTAATTTACTGAGGAAGGCTTTAGATGTTATATATAATCACGTTAAGATAAATAGAAGCGAAACGCCAACGAAGAATGTTTTAAAGTCGGGCATTTTTTCCTTTTGAGAGCTTTCGTTACGTGTTAGCGTTTGTATTTATTTATTTATACATTATGCGTTAAATACGCAATGGCGGACTTAATGGCGAAGGCATTCTCTACCAGTCAACCATTAAGTGATGCAGATATAAATGTTGGTAGGTTTAAAAGGAGAAGTTTTTATAAAATTATGTTTAACCTATATAATATAACAATATATAAATAAAATATCAACACCGATATACTACATATATACAATACATACATATAATAACATCATACATAAATAAAAGTATAATAAGTCAACGTCAAGTACTAAATACAGCATTAACCAGATAATTCTGCTAACAGAGACTGGTATCCTGACTTTAAAACTGAAATGGTTAGAAGACATCCTGATTTTATAAGTATTATATATGTTGCAATGGTAACGTGGTAACTTTCTATCGCTAAGTTTATTTTGTGTTCTATTAATTCTATTTTGTAATCTATTAATTGTAATGCATATGGCCACAAATAAAAAATATCTTATATTTTGTCGGTGTTTTTAAATGATTATATTTTGTCTGTTTGTTTCGGGTAATCTCCAAAACAGCTGGATCTATTTTAACGGGAATTTTACTGGCAGATAGCCGAAATTATAGCGGTTGACACATTCTATTTTATTCGTCCGCGATTTCATCCGCATTGCTATTTCCAAAATGGTTGGACCGATTTTCACTACTAGATAGCAGACCTCATAAAAAGTAATTTAGGTTTTTTATTTGCCTTCATCCTCCGTGGAATATCCGAAATGCTTAAACTGATTTTCACGGGACTTTTACTTGAAGATAACACACAATATAAGAAGTAACTTAGACTATTTTATTTGGTTAGCCAAGACTTCGTCTGCGAGGCAGGACTATTTCCAAATTAGTTGGACCAATTTTTACAGCCAGGTACCCAACTAATGAGCTATTTTATTTGAAATAAGCGGGCTCGGCAGACGTTTTCCCGCCCTGATAATAAAAAGAAAACCTTGACAAATTATACCTAAGCCTTCCCCAGGAATCATTATATCTACGGGTGAAAATGGCATGGAAATCCGTTCTGTAGTTTTTGAGTTTATCGCGAACAGATAAATAGACAGACCAGAAGACTTTGTTTTACACCATATATAGGTTATATGTGCTTTCGTCCGTGTCATATTAATCAAAAATAATTTGTTTACTGTAAACCAGCACGTGAGACGTGCAAGGAATCCAACAATAATTACATAATTGAAAGTCATACATTTGTATGTATGTATAGTAATTCTTGTAATTAGTGCTTTTGGTCTTCCTATAAACTAAATAAATAAATAAATGTAATTTGTAAGTAACCTTATATATTCAAAGTTAGTTATAAAACAGTAAACGCTAATATAAGCCATGCTAACTATGCACGTCGATAAACAGCCTCAGTTTATGTTGTATAATGCATTGCAAATTTATGATGGTAATAAATTCTAGCTAATTTCTAGTACAGCTTTATCGCTTTTGTCGTGCAGTTAGTAAACTGAGTCCGCGTTGAGATTTTCGGAAAGTTATTCGTGTCATGTTTATTAAACACGCCCAACACACAGTGTTCTGTATCCATTTAGTAATTTGTAAACAAAGTACTAGACAAAGAAACAGGTGGCTTACATAATGTAAAATAATTAGGCACTAAACGTTAACGATAATCGTTATTACATCCAAAACTGCCTTCTCATTAAATTAATCTTAAATTGTTTAAAGTTTATGAATTAGGTCTTCGTGTAGTTTCATTTTCAAAAGATTGTTATTTTAAAAATTAGGAAAATGCTTCTCCTTACGTATTTGTCAAAATCAAGGTAATAATCAAAATCACTAATCATCGGCTTCGGAATGACAAACTAAAAACAATTACCAGCTAAACAGTTTCAACAAGGCAACCATAGAGCTGAATTTGTTTCACGAAAAAGATATTACTGCATAATAAGAGATATAATGTTTTTTCTATAGTATTACATTTGTAGATTGTAGACGTAAGTAGGCGTGCAGTATGACGAATAGGGATTCATAAATAAACACTTGAATTCACAGATGATGTGGGTGATAAAAATACTATTTTCAGATTTTTAACAACGCAATATTTTGTCAATATTCACATAATTAGAAAAATAAATCGGTGGACAAACAGTGTAGAAAAAATATACTGAACATTCTTTTTGGCCATATATATACAATTACATAGTATAAAACAAAGTCCCCTACCGCGTCTGTCTGTCTGTTCACGCTAAACTCAAAAACTACTAAAAGGATTTTCATGCGGTTTTCACCAGTGGATAAAGTGATTCGTGAGGAAGGTTTTGGTATATAATGTGTAAAGGATTTTTTTTCATAATCAGGGCGGACAACGTCTGCCGGGCCCGCTAGTATATATATAGGATATCCATGAGATCTTTTACTTGTGAAAAACAAATAACCCTTTCGCATACTTTTCAATTAAATTCCAGCAAAATCGCTTTTAAAAACAATTTACAAAGAGAGCGTTAAATTCTGGCTTCATATTAATAAAAGATAATTAAACATGAGAATCGCTAACATCCGTTAACCCTTGCGAAATGAGGTTAAAGGAGCAGTTTTTACCCTTCGAAGAGGCGGTAGTAGAGTGAAGCAATTAAAAGATAAGACCCTAGGATTAACGTGAAGTGGGATATTTAAAAAGCTATTCGTTACCGACATACCATGATTATAAACGGTATGTACATATGTACACAAACTATATTCATTGTATGCAGTGCTTTGTTTTTTTACTGATCCAAAAATACTTTACTACTGAAGTAACGGTTAACAGCTTTCTTCTACAATATTAAAGTATCTTTAACTACCAGAAGATAGAACCTTAGCATCAGGCTAGCGAACCCTAAGTAAGCTTTTGCTAAAGTAGGTTATATGGAACCTAAGAGTTAAGTGTAAAATGAGTATATATAGAAAGACAATATCATCAACGCCAAATTAATTTCAAAAAAGAAGCGACCTCTTGGCTCTATAATAGGGATCATCGCCAGTTTCGTGAAAGAGGAATATTTTGTTTGTTAAATAATTTCACTGTTAATACATATTATTTTGGAAAATAACAATAATTATGATAAAAGTTTTTGTACTTATTTGAAACCACCTTAGTTTTTATGGGATATTTTATGGAAAACTAGCTTTGGCTCGCGGTTTAGTTCTCGTTAATGTAGATTTGATGATCTATTTATCGGAAAGTAGTGCCTTATGTCTTTTCAGTACTCTTGAAACTTCATGATGATCGGTTTAGTAATAAAGGCATCATTTTAATGGTGGTAGAGCCATGCTGAAACTATTACTGGTTTCAGCATGAATGGGTCGGCTCGTCCGGGGTAGTACTACCCTCTCATAGAAAACCGACGTGAAGTAACAGCGCTTGCTTTGTTGCGTTTCGTTCGGTCTGTGAGAGCGCCGAAAGCCCACCTCCCTACCCCTCTCCTCTCTCCTCTCCCTCTCCTAAACCTTCCCACCAAAGGATGACAACGCACTTGCGACCCCTCTGGTGTTGTTAGTGTCCATGGACGGTGGTGATCACTTAACATCAGGTGGCTCACCTGGTTGTTTGCCACCTATGACATAAAAAAAATGTAACAAAACAAACTCGCATATTAGTTAGAAGTTAGAATTCCATATAATTTCACATATATGGAATTTATTAAGAAAACTTAGAAAAGGCTAACTTCTACAATGCGTTATATAGTTCGATCACAAAATAAATTTTACCGAACATCAATTCACAGCAATTTTAATAACGTTTTCGCAATTAATTTGCAATTTAATCCAACTTAAATACTTTATATGCGGTACAGAAACTGTAATTAAATTTCATAACCGTCCTGAATAGCGTTGGCTGCAATTCAGTGACAGCTGGGTATCGGCTATAATGATAACGGTCGATCACATAATAAAAACGATGAAAAATAATTAATATAATGTCAACTTTAATATATATATCATTATCACCATCATCCTGTAGTATTTCATACTCTATGAAATCCATATTTCTAAATTTTCCCACATACGGTGGTACTACAAAAATATTCCTCAAGTTCCTCGCGATGTTTTCCTTACACTACAGCCGATAGTGATACCAATTAAAATGTACGTGAATTGCGAAAAAATCATTGGCGCATGTCGGGATTCGAAACTGCGAACATCGAAGGTCAAATCACTCGAATACCACGACAATTTCATATAGGTGTATAAGATACCAAAATTAATGTCGCGTAACGTTTCCGTTGAAGATTATTTTATGCCAAATTATGTGCGAAGCACTTATTCACTAGCGTTTAATTTTCAAAATTTTAAATCAATATTAATGCAGTTACATAAGCTTACACACATACTGTACAAAACACGAGTATGCCCTAGAAAGACGAGCACGCTGCCGTATGGTACCTCATGCTCGCTGACCCACACGCACGGGGGTGTAAGGGGTGTCGAATAACATCTAAGACTTGAGGCACCCAAGCCAACCTCACCTGCACGTGGTGCACCCTGCTGAATAATGAACGAGGCAATGGCGAAAGCGGGGTGGTAGGGTTTTACAGTCTGACTGGGTCGCAACCACCATGTATATGGCGAAAAAGCCCGTCATAGTGATTCGCTTCTGCGGGTCGCGTTTCGAGATTGGTTTGTCCATATCCAGCTTTTTGCAGGCCGGCGTGACAGCGGCGACCGGCGATGGATAGTGTGTCACTCGGTGGTCGTCATTGATTTTGGATTGTACTGTGCTTACCATCAGGCACAGTGCAGTCATTTTGCCGTGCTACAATAAAAAAAAAACCTAGGCAGGCACAGTTCGGCGATTCACTAGTTTTGTCGGGCGACAAACCCGACCTTATTCCAGGTATCTTGCGTTCTGTATGGTAATTGTTCCCATCCTAAGTGTTGGAGAGTAATAAATATTACATAGCTTAGTGTAAAGTCTTGTTTTCAAACCTGTGCGATACTTTCAAAGATTAGAAAGTTCAGCGAAACAAAGATCAATCCCTTAGTATTTCTAATACGGTTAGGTAGTCCCTCTAGACTTAAAATATTGCTTTGTGATACGACATCTACTATTAACTAGAATCTCATTAGATACATTTAAAAATCTAGGTATAGTGTACTGTATTGTATGTATACTGTATGTAATAGTAACTTTTAAAACAAAGGAACAAAGACAATATCTTGGTGTTGGATGATAAATAAACGAAGTAATTGAACGTTTGCCATAAGAAAATACGCTTAATAAACCAAATTACCCATTTACTTCACGGTATAATTATGAAGCGAAATTGGACATTAACAGTAAGTCGAGAGAAAACAAAATTATTTATCTTTACTGGAGATGCTATTGACATATAATTGAATAGTTTCTGACATAAAGTATAATTTAATAGATACTATTTAATTTATGGAATATTGCGATTCACCTAATACAAAGACCTGCGAGCCATATTTGGATCTTTTAATTTAATTTTCATTGATAGTTGTATCTTATATTAGAATAACATGAAATCATAATGTTGAGGATAAGTATTTATGTAAAGTATACGTAAACTTAAAGTTTATGTAAGAAACTTATTTTACGGGTGTTCGTATAGTGCACCGTGTCAAATCAACAGCAAATATAACTCTGTCGTATTAATTTCATATGCAATTTGAAATAATATATATATAATTTCTGTATTTATTTCAATAAATTAATCATAATATCGACTTTCGTGTAAACCTTTACACCTTCATGAATCTGTAGATTTTGATAAGTGAATCAGTAAGTGGACGAACGTAGAGTGTCTGGAGTTGTATATATTTATGGCGATAAGTTACCAATATAACCTACTTTTTGTAGGTGGTAGAGCCACGCTGAAGCTATTACTGGTTTCAGCATGAATGGGTCGGCTCGACCGGGGTAGTACCACCCTCTCACAGAAAACCGACGTGAAGTATAACAGTGCTTGCATTTTTGCGTTTCGTTCGGTCAGTTCCTTCCTGTTCCTTCTTTCCTTCCTCTCCCCTGCCCCAACACAGGCTGGCAACGCACTTGCGACTCTCCTCATGCTGCAAGTATCTATGGACGGTGGTGATCACTTAACATCAGGTGACACATCTGTTCGTTTGCCTCCTATGGTATAAAAAAAACCTAGTTTATTTACAGTCTTTTGATACCATAGAAATTAGCATTTGCCATCCATTTTAAATTTATATCTCGAGCCGTAATCAATTAAATTTTATACCATTTTCAAAGCATTGAACACGCTTCAATATTTCTCTAGAGTTGAAAAAGAACGTTCAAACATCTTAAATACAGAAATATCATCGCAAACCTTCGAGATAAGTTCTGAAACTTTTGAATCGCATTTAATTTGAGTCTGTTCTTTTAATCTTTTAACTAACTTTTCTGTTTGTTTCTTATTACTACCTAAGGGGTCAAAGTATCTTTATTTATATTTTCTCGTCATCAGCACCTATTTAAATGGTTTTATTCTTTTATTGTTTATAAAGTAGAAGCGCCTTTATTTTACTTAATACTATTATTTATGTACAAATACACATCTTCTATATTATTTGTACAAACAAATTATAGACGTCTGCTGTTTTATATCTATTGGATAGAATTTGATAAAAAAATTAGGTTTACTTCTTTGACACTTGGTCGCTATCTAAGCTAATCCTTTATTATTAACACTTCTTCTTCTTCTAATACAGAGTTATTAAAGTTTAAGTAAACTACGATTTCTATAAAGACTACGCGTTCAGTGATGTGTATATCATCGTGGAAAATTGGGACAATTGGAAAAGTTCCGGTTCATTCTCAGATATTCGAACCTACGTTGATCGACACGGTGTCCGCAAATGCTAATCACCAAGCTATCATCGCTTCAGAGAATATGGACCTGCTACTGGTATTGTCATCTGATTCTAGGTTTTTTTTACCTCCAGGATAGGAAAACCTTCGCTAGGTCTGTTTGTCTGTTAACCAATAAAATACATGTAATCATCCCATTATATTGTAGCTTAAATTCAAATAATAGTATAACGAACTCTGACAATTTACCTGCTTTATACCTTTATTTAAAAAAATTCAACAGTAAAACAAAGGGTAATGTTTTTACAGATAAAAGGTTCGACCAAACTTGTTAACGTGATTATCCGCTTGTATACTTTGCTCACATGTCACTCGGATATGTTGTCGTATGAAAAATATTTACAGAAGTTGATTGTTACAAAGTCAGAAGCGTTGATTTTTTATTTTAACATATTTCTGAATTACTTATATTTGATTATCAATAATTTGTAGTCTATGTGAGAAACATGTGCAAAAAAATTTGGAAACTGTTTTTTCTTGCCACCTGTGAGTCGCAAGCCTTAAATTATGTATCTATTTGTGACACTCCACGAATCTTATGTCTACTAACTTATCACTGCATTTTATAAAATAAAGTTCTCTGCCACGTCTGTCTGCCTGTTCGCGATAAACTCAAAAACGACTGAACAGATTTTATAAAATAAAGTTCTCTACCACGTCTGTCTGCCTGTTCGCGATAAACTTAAAAACGACTGAACAGATTTTATAAAATAAAGTTCTCTACCACGTCTGTCTGCCTGTTCGCGATAAACTCAAAACTTTGAGGCTACAAATTTCAAGTGGTCTTGATGTAAGTCCTCAAACTGTTCGAAATCCACTGCATGAGTACGGCCTACGAGCTCGACGCCCAATAAGATGCCCACCGATATGTCACGGGAATCGCGCTCGTTGATATGAATGGTGTAGAGAACGCATAACATGGACCCAGGAACAATAAGATAAAATTATGTTTTCGGATGAGTCGCGATTCAGGTTTAAGCCTGATACAAGAAGGGTACGAGTGTATCGTTGGCCTGGAAATACTGAAAGGCTCAGGTGCGTTCAGGAAGTTCATTCATACAGCGGCTCAACAGTTATGTTATGGGCGGGTATTATGAAGAACAGGCGAACTGAGCTCGTTTTTGTAAATGGAAACATGAATGCTGAAAATTACATTGAGGATATTCTCAGACATTATGTCTACCCATTTGCACAAACCTTTGGCTCCGATTTTAGGTTAATGAGTGACAATGCGCGTTCACATACAGCTCAGCGAACCAGTGAATACTTTGCAACGGAGAACATCCGAGTATTGCCCTGGCCTGCACAATCGCCAGATCTCAACCCCATCGAGCACGCATGGGACATGCTCCAGAGAAGTGTTTTGAAGGACTTGGACGGAGCGACAATAACCCAACAGCTGA